>UELU01098753.1:0-11428 GCA_900490025.1 Megastigmus dorsalis
ATATATATATATATACAGGCTACCTATTTTTTTTATTTTTCTCGTCATTTTTTAATATCTCATTAAAAATCCTGAAACTTCTGCATTTTTAGTTACTTTAGTGTTGATAGAACATAAAAATAGAGTTTAATTGATAAATTTTTTATATATAGGCTTCTGTGACTGAAAGGGTTAAAATGAGTAGAAAGTTGAATAATATAGGTTGATACGCCCGTGCAGTGTAACTAAGTCGACGCGCCACGCGGCGCCGCGCGGGGTTGCTCGCGCGGTCTTTAACATATTCTATCTCGAAAAAAACGAAAAAGTCCCTTTTTTTTATTTATTATTTAAATGTAAAAGAACCTCATCTGTCGATTGAACACACTTAAAAAAAGATAAAATTGGTCCATCTTTGAGAAAAATGAAGAAAAAGTTTTCTTTTAGAATTTTCACCGTGAAAATGGGAAAATTCCGGAAAATGAAATGTACCATTGGAAAGCTTGTTTCAAAATCTACAAAAACCATGCCTGATAAAATTTTTTCACATATATTTACCTTCTTTTTACGCGAGTTTAAAAATACCTTATTTTGCGCTTATTTTCGGCCGCTGGACATTTCACGTGTAATGCCTCATATGTAGCGTTAGGAAGAATTTTCACATACTTGTATACCTATATATGCGTCAGCCAAAACTGTAAACGTCGAAATGAAATGAAATGAGCCCACCAAAACATTGCATTTGCAATAACTTAAGAACGCGATAATGTTTGCAGGTAAACCTTTTTTTAAATTAAACCTTAATTGCATAGCTATCAATTAAACCCTGTATGATTACATAAAATTAGCGTTAAGTATAAATTAGTAGATACGGGAAAAAATTCTCGGGTATGCCCAACCCTCTACCTCCTCGAGCAATTCGTCGATGCTCTCTGACGCTAACAAAATGATTGAAGGCAAAACTGGCGGCTACGAAGCCTCCACAACTTGGAGTAGGTACTTCATTAGTGGTGTGGTTGGCTCGCTGAAGTCGATAAGTGGCATATGCATCAGCTTTTATTGAGCGGTTGTCTCTGCCTCCACCTTACGGATTTTTGCGTCGACCTTACATAGCTTTTTGGCAAATTTTCCGTATATTATGGGCTTCGTCCTAAAAAAATTATCTCGGTGTATAATATAAAACACGTAAATTTGCAAAAAAAATCAAACTTCTAAAGTCTACTGTCAATATTGAACTATCTTAAAAATTCAACTAGTTATTTAGCTTTTGTTACTTCGAAAATTTTAAAATCGTCAATAATGGGGTTTTGAATAGAAAATTTAAAATATTATTTTAGCCAAGAGTTGCAAATCATTTTACGAATACATACAAAAATCAGCGCCATTTAATCTCGTGTTTGAAGAAATTAGAGTCACCTCAAGTTTTTTGCAAAATCGTTGTTTATAACAAATTTTATCGTCCGAATCAATAAAAATTTTAACTTTATATAACTGAATAGCTAAAATAAGTTTTTGTAAATTTTTAGCTTTCCTAAAATAGTTCAAGTATATAAGAGCTTTTTTTGCTCAGACCAATAGGAGGCGAGATAAATTGCGAAAAACCGCTGAATTTGTCAATTTTTAATGTCTATGTATTTTTTAAACAATGTTCCGTTCACTTTACACTGTCCTAAAGTTGATATTCGTAATCCACGCCCTCGAATTAAAAATGAACACAGGAATATCTCTTCTAATAATTAGAACCGTGAAAAAGTCTGAGGTACCTGGACTACAAAAATAAATGAAGTAGACCTTAGACTTTTACACCAGATAACGCGCTTTTGGTATGGTGGCTTATGTACACAAAAAGTTTTTTGTTGTTCCCTCATTAAAATTCACTGTTATGTATAGTGTTAAGTATAAGTAAATAAGTATTTATACGGTTGAGAAAAATCAATTCATAAATCAATTCATAAATCAACTGATAAATCAATAGATAAATCAATTGTTTAATCAATTGATTTATCAACTTAGAACCAAAAAAATGTCAAATCGTATAATATTTATTTATAAATAAATTACCTAATTTTATTATAAAAGATGACTAGAATTAAGTAGATTAAAAAAAAATTAATGGAAAAAAATTAAAAAAACCTCACCCTGCCGAGACTTGAATGACTTATGACAAACCCAGGTAATTCTGATCAGTATTGATTCTGATATACATGAACTGTATAGAAACAGTTGAACATGAAAAATAATTTTGCAAGTAATTTAAGCAAAACCAGTATTAACGATGAATTTAGGCTTTGATTACTACACATAGAATATATTGGTGGAAGCTATTTCTATTTATAATTTTCGTTTATAAAGATATATAATAATAGCGTCCGTACAAAGGATAGATTTAAATATTCATGTTATAAAATTATTTTCAAAGTAACCATATTGCCGACAAATAATGGTCCGAGCAGAAATCAATTCAGTATATCTCTCCTTCATATTTATTTCAGAATTGGTTGAAGTTTCAGCAAAATGGACAAAATTTTTAGATATTCTTAAAGAGAATTGACTGATAACGTCCCGTTTACTCTTTCAATTTTATTCAAATAATTATTTGGCACTACATATAAATATCTATCTAATACCTTTCTCTCTATAGGTAACATATCTAATAATAGATAATTTTATGTATCGATCCGCATGGGCCCTCATCGGTAGTTAAAGTAGAATTCGACCACAATCCCTACATTACCAAACATAAAGGAGAAGTTGAAACGCTAGCGGCTAAAACGAAATATTCCTTTTTTAAAAAAATTTAATTTATACCCGCTTGAATTAATAGCTCGTGCAGCCGAAAATAAATATAGATTTCAAATACAATTTAAGAATACAATATGCATTATAAAAATATACTTCAGGTGAGACAATTATGATAGTTATATAATTACGGGAAACTCAGTCTAATTGCGCCACCTGAAAGCACATCGTAATGCAAAGCATCTCCAACGTAGTTTCCAAGTAGGCCTGCGATGGCTCATTCGGTAGAGCGATGGACTCGCAGTCCGGCGGACCTGGGTTCGAGTCCAAGCGCGGCCGCTTAACACGAGCACCACTGAATTTTAATTCATGTGCTTTGTTTAGAAACACATCGCATGCCTCCGTCGCTGATTAGCACCAAGTGGGAGCATAAATAGAGCGACGTTAAATAAAATAAAAAAAAATAAAAAAAAAAATGTTTCCAAGTACCTGCTAATAATTGTGTCAACATATATTGTAATGTTATATACATTTTCGTTTAATTCCAAATGTCACTAAATAGTATCTATAGTATAGCCAAATGATCCTGTGAAAAATCCAAGTGACGCGCCAACACTGTTCAAGTGCCGCACATCTGGGGGGCCATAAAAATCAGAGATAACGAAGCGCAAACAATCGAATCTTTTAAGACGCAGTTTTAAGATACTTTTTCTTTCACATGGGAAAATATTATTTTTTAAATTTTTACTATTCTCTAATAATAATTATTATCAAATATCAGAAACAATTATAGAATTCAACTACATTTTTTAAACGGAATTGTTAGGCATACAGCGCTATAACATTCTTTCTAATTATTAAACTTTCAATAAAATTATATTTTTCTGTAATGTAATATTATATTATAAATATCATATAAAATAAGACTTATTTTGTTATGAAAATATGCGCAAGAGTTAAATAATTATACAACGCTGTTCTCAAAATTAATAATAAAAAGGGTTAATAAAATAATTACATTACTTTATACAATCACATATAAACAATTTATAAATATTAATTTATCTAATCAAATTCTAGTAAATATTTCCATGTTCAATATTATTCATTAAATTCGAGTACATTTATATTTTTAATGGCAAACAATATACATAATATCAATAATTTAATTAATCCTTGTTAAATATTAATAATTATATATTAACATAATTATAATAATAAGTGCAACAATCGTAGTTATAATTTCATACAAGATTAGTTAAAAGATTTGATAAAAACAAATTAATAGAATTAAAAAAATAGCTGCAACTATCGTTTATTATCAATTGTAAAGGGGCTATTTATGCTGTGTGCAGTATCGGTGTAATGCATACTCCTACCTTTTCTACACGTTGCCGGGAAAATCTATACGTGATTTTCACCACTGGTCAGGTGAAACAGCTACCGTACAAATGCGAGACTCGCTTGATGAGTCTCGCTTTCCGTTACTCGGACAAACAATCGTGAGCACCTTGCTATGCTCACGATGCCAGCTACTTAATTAAATGCACCATGGAACCGCTTTTCCACTGTGCCCGCGGAGTCAGCGGTAAACGCGGGAAAATAAGGGGATTTTAGATACTACTAGAATAATAACAACGTTATTTTAATTTAAACCTCGACTATATTCTATATAATCTTACAAATCGCAATCAATACAGGAAAATCGCGAACCGAGGATGCATCTATTCCCGCGCCAGAACACACACACACACGCACACGCGGATCACCATTTGCGATCTGCCGTATTATATTATATCTCAAGGTATTTACTCGTCGCTGTGCTGCACCTAAATCTCGCTTGCTATGCTCCTTCGCAAGTTGCACTGGCCTGCAGGTTCAGTGCAGCTCTCTAGGTAGTGGAGTAGATGGCCAAAATTCACATACTCACACTCACACATACACCTCGCGTCGCGTAGCTCGTTGCGTATCTTTTCGGGTTTTCTCTCGCGTCCGTTGCGAGTCGCGGCGGAAATCGATCTGGCGATGCGATTGAATTTTCCTATCGCGCCGTCTCTCTCTCTCTCTCTCTCTCTCTCTCTCTCTCTCTCTCTCTCTCTCTATCTAGCTGGCCTATCTCTCTCGATCTCGCGACACGCGATACGCTCGCTGTCCCACTGGTCATCTTCGGTGCTTGCGCGCCGTCGGATCGAGCGTAAAATCGAATTAACGATTGAATCCTCGATTCAATTGCAAATTCGTTATACAATTAATTATTAAGACGACTATTAATATCAATCAATTTATAAATAAGGACAAACACGCCAATTGAAGAACAAATTGAAAAAACCAAAGACAATTCATTGTAAAGGCAAAGAAAGCATGGGAGTGGAGATATCTGCATTTGAACATATTAGAGTGACAAAGACAGAAGAAAGCTTCTCTCTCACATAGTATCATGCTCTCTCTCTCTGTCTAGTGCATCTATTGCATACAGAGTGGTTTGGGTATACAAGGGTCCTGCACCATCATGTATCGAAGCCATTCTCGCCTAGACTTTGCTCGAAGCAGGAAATTGGTATTCGCTCCCTTCTGAAAATAATAACAATAACTCTTAAAAAGTTGGTAAAATAAATTCTTTGAATTTTTAATAAGCACCCTACAATCTTACACTCCTAAGGGACACGATAGCGATCTTGGTATAGACAGTGTACTTGTTTGACGAGCCTCTGCGAGTAGATTAATCTTAAATTATTTAACAATTAATGTAATTTTGCAACATAAAAATTATACTTTGTATTTTCATAAATTAATTACTTTAGTCCATACACTCAACGAGGGGCGCTGAAGTTATCATAGAAATAGTCAGGGCACTCAATCTTTGAGCCTCTGCGAGTAGGATTTAAGAATTAATATTGGTGCGATCAATAATGAATAAATTTTATAATAATTTCACCACACATCTATATCTCAACGAGGGGCGCTAAAGCTATCATTGAGATAGTTAGGGCACCAATTTTTGAGCCTCTGTGAGTAAGGATTGGTGAAATTAATTTGTTTAACTAATACCAAATGGGTTAACTAAGATTACCTAAGAAAATTAGTATAACCTAGTCCCAAGCGCAAGAAGCAGCAACCCCTTTCCAATCCTTCCCCCATTAGTCCGCGTATAATTAATACTATCATTAATTAAGATAAACAATATATATACACCGCCTAAACTTTAATAAACGCTACTTCGCGAAATAACAGTGCTCTTATCCGTTACTTGACTAACCTAGCTTGGAAAGCTTGGAGTACGGCTCCAACTGCTCTAAGCTTTAACGCTAGCTCGATTAACTTTTTTATTTTTTATTGAGAATTCTTTCAATAATTCTGTTATACCCTATGTTTTTACACAGCATAAGTTAAAAATTTTAATACAAAAAATCAGTCTCATACAAAAATCAGTCAATAAAAAATCAGTCTCAAAAATATTTAACAGGTAATATCACAGAGCATCTTACCTTAAAATACAAACAAACAAGGTAAATCAAGCGGTCCATATCTATCAGTCAATTGTATTCTAAAATTTAAACATTCACTCATTTGCACACATGCACCCATTCCACTAACAAATACACTCACAATTTAAAAACGATGTATAGGGGACAAAATAAAATTAATTAACATAAAGAAAACACATCTGTTTGTCCCCTGTGTGGGTTTAAGTCTATACAGCACTAAGGCCCCAGGCTCCGTCTCTGGATGACTAGGGATCGAGCTCGAGGAGGTGTTTATGGATCGCCTACTTAAATCCGCACAAACATGGAAGGTTGCGCAGATTTAGTGGAAGAGAGTTCCAATATCGCGCACATTGGATCTGGACTCATACCAGATTCCGAGCGCACTCTTGGCACCAAGAGTTCTTGTGCATCACCCCTGCTAGTGCATCTGGACAGGTGTTTACTGAAAAGTGCCGCTAAATAACTTGGGTCATTGAGTCGAAGGATTTTATACATAAGGATGGCGGCAAAATACATCCTTTGACTGTCAACGCGCAACCAGCCCAACTGTAATCATATTCTTTGCTCGTCCGACGCATCAAGACACGTTACAGCGCAGTAGTCAAGATGTGGTAAGATAGAGCTTCAACCAGTCTTCTGCGCAAAGCCTCGGTGGTACATGCCCTTATAAACAATCCCATTTTAACCATATTATTAACATATTTTCTAGAACCAAATAAAATTGCTTTGGTCTTGCCAGTATTGAGACGGAGAGACAAGCACTCAGCCCACGTCGATACCAAACGTGCCGCTTCAGACAGGCGAGCTATGCCCTCCAGAAGTTTATCTACAGGGATTTGCAGATACATCTGGAGGTCACCGGCATATAGTATGTGCTTGACCGCCCCACGGTTAAAAAGGTCTTTAAGGTCATTGATGTAGAGACTGAAGCGGAAAGGCCCGAGGACCGACCCCTGTGGTACACCCAACCCAAATTGGTCTCAACCCACGAAGAATAACCATCCTCAGATAAAATGCGCTATGTTCGGCCTTGTAAATGCGATTTAATCCACAGGAGTGCGGACCTCGAGAACCCGAGATCGCGCAATTTGCTCAAGGGTCTCGAAGGAGAGATGGTGTCAAATACCTTGCTGAAGTCAAAGAGCAACAGCAAGGTTATCATCCTTCTATCAATGCCTACTCGTATGTCGTCCTTCAGCTTAAGCAGGGCTGTTTGAGTACTTTGATGCTGTCTGAACCCTGCCTGAAAAGGATCGAGAGTGCCCGCTTCGGAGAGATAGCTGGTAATTTGGGAGTGTGCAATCTTCTCAAGCACCTTGGAAAGAAAACGCAGTAGGAAGATAGGACGAAAGTCTGAAACCAAGGATGGAGTTGAAATCTTTTTTAAAGCTACTAGCTGTGCCTGTTTCCAGGTACTCAGGAAAAGTCCCTGAGCAAAGGAGGAGTTGAATAAATGAACTATATAATTCCCCAACACTGGCAGGGACTTCACTACAACACGCTGCGGTATATCATCCGCACCCGTCGCCTGCGATGTAAAATGAGACATGGCGAGAACTACACCTGGAAAAGAAACTGGTTGAAAAGAAAATCCATCATCGGTGATGGTAGATGACGAATTTCAGCAGGAAGAGAGTTCCATAAATGCGTACCCTGCACTTGGAAGGTGTTGTTTCCCACAGTTGTAAGCACTCGGGGAATTTCGAGATCTTTTATGTCTCCCCTAGCGGTAGATCTAGGCATGTACCTAGAAAAGAGACATTCTAGGTAGTCTGGTAAACGCATACGCATGATTTTGTACATAAGTACCGCAATAAAGTATTGTCTCCTAGTATCAGTGCGCAGCCAGCCCAGAGAAGCCCTATGGGGAGAAATGAGCTCATCCCCCTAACACCTAGTACATATCTGTCACATGAATTCTGCAGTACTTGTAGTCGATTTGTCAACTCTTGAGAGGCATCGAGAAAACTACCGAGCAGTAGTCTAGATGAGGGAACAACAGAACCGTTGCAAGTTGTTTACGCAATGCCTCAGTGGTAGCACAACACCGAGGTTAGTGACAGTCTCGGAAAAGGGAATATGGACATCATCTACAAGCCGAACGCAGCGGTCAGGATCAGAAAATAACTCTGTAACATACTTCTTACAACCTAAAATAATAGCTTTTGTCTTCGCTGCGTTGAGCCTTAGAGAAGCGCCAGTCACCCAGTCCGACACTGCCTTTGCTGACATCTCAAGCTTCCGTATTCCCTCATCCAGACAGTCTCGGGGTACCTGAATATAAATTTGTAAATTATCGGCATATAAAATGTGTTCAACACTCCCAGGAATGAGGGCGTCACGTACGTCGTTGATGTAGAGGCAAAACAACAGGGGTCCGAGGACTGAACCCTGTGGAACACCCAAACTTGTGCCAAGCCATGACGACCTGCCCAAGTTACTAGTAAAAACACATTGTTCACTCCCCGAAAGATACGAGTTGATCCGCAAAAGTGCAGTCCTGGAAAACCCCATCAATCTCAGCTTGTCAAGAAGACGAGCATGTGATATCATATCGAATACCTTACTGAATTTGGAAAGTAAAAGTACAATCATAAGTTTCTTGTCAATACCTATCCGTATTTTAAACCAGTCTGATTTGGATCTAGCAACCCTCCCTCTGAAAGATACTCCTGAATCTGGTCATGCACGATTTTTTCCAGCACCTTTGGAAGGAAACAAAGTTAGGCAATTGGACGGAAGTCCGTCAGCGATGTTGGTGCTGTCTTTTTTTTAAGAAGCCACACCTTTGCTCTCTTCCATAGGACCGGAAAAATACCCCTGCATAGAGAGGAATTGAACAGATTTAGCAAGAACTTCCTCAGGACAGGGTGGGCCTTAACGATCACACTTTGAGAAATGTCATCCTCTCCTCGCGCCTGTGACGAAAAGTGAGAGATGGCAAGAACCAGATCTGCTGTAGTTACCTGCTTAAATGAAAAAACGCCTTCCTACGCGCTCTGAATAATTCTTGCCCTCTTCTTACCGTCGTCCCGATTAGAGACCGATACCCCAGCCAAGTGCTCGTTTAGCTACTCCGGAGCAAAACCATTCAAATCCTCTCTCTACTTGGGGAGAGTTTTTTCAAGAGTATCAAACATACGGTTGTTGTAGTAAGTTATCCGTGCATCGTCTGTTGTTTTGTCAGAAAGATCCCTCAAATTCGAAAATTCTAATAGATACTCCGCTTTGCTTGTCCGGTTGTAACGGCGATAAGCAGCGTCTCGTTTTTTGTTTAGCTGGTCTATCTCTGCACTGATCCATGGCAGTATGTCCTGTCTGGGCACAAATTTTTTCTCCGGTGCTAACTCATTAATTGCCGCCATGAGATTATACAGAGCAACCTCAATTATCGTCGTTTAGCACCGACCGGTCACAGCAAGACAAATATTCTACCAGTGAATTGGATAAAATACCGTTAAAATCTCGATAAATGAATGTGTCATTATTTGCCGGTTGTACATGATAAAAAATACTAACCTCAATGATATTATGCTTACTGTGAAAGTTAGCCGGCACGTTCTGTTCATCAGCGTGAGTATCACTGTCATCGCAAGAATGCCGTCTATCCACGTTTGACACGTGGGTGTATGATGAGTGGCACCATGCTAGACCAACTGTAGCGAAAGCTCCTCTGAAAGTTTGCGAACAAACTTAGCATAATCGCTTTGTTTAAGGAGATCGGCATTCAGATCCGCCATGATAACTTGATGACTATAGTCAAAACATGTTCGCAATCTATCTAGAAGATCCGAATCCTTGATAAAAGGTATTTTTGGAGGCCTGTAAATGACCGAAACAAGAATAGGTGTAGAGTCGCCCTCCTGAACACTGCAAAAAATATATTCAGGTTTCATTTACAGCCCTTTTCCTTCTGTTTTTGATGTTGCTAAGAGTATAGACTTTGGCTTTTCTTTTATAGGTAGGGCAACGCTATCCCAAATAGATAGTAGGAGGGGTTGGCATGAAGATATTGACGGATCTGCTCAATGTGCGCTCTAAGTGAGTTCACATAAAGAAAGCCCGCTTGCAAGACCCCTTTACCCCCGTTGCAGCTTCCAGAAGATCCTCTATCCAGTCACGCTTTATTTTTGTTCTTATTTTTTCTCTTCTTATCATTGCAGCTATCTTTTTTATTTTCTTTATTCACGCCATTATTATCCATATTTCCATTATCATCATTCAAATTGTTTAACCTTTATTTAACCAGGGCGGCCTGATTTGCCCGAATTCCCGCCAACACTGAATTCTGGCTTTCAATTTTTTTATTAATTTCCTGCAGTCCATCACAAATATTTTTAACCAAAAATTCAATTGTTGGTATTGAATTCATTATCTTCTCTACGGATACAGCTTACATAAAATTTTTGAGACAGAGCGGAATTAAAAAAATTTTCCGGGGCCGAGTTAATCGTGCCACCTGTATTAAAGTACAAGTCTTTCCACTCTCATCATCTTTTTTATAAAAAATATTTGGCGTTCTTGCTTTTGCAAGTGATGATGAGAGTGCAATATTTTCTACGCTAACTTCCCTCGACTTTTCCTTTTCCACTTCCCCTTCTCTTTCCCTATCAACCTTCGCACTCGGTTTCGGTTTAGGACAAGTTTCACATATATAATTCTTCAAAGTTTTTAAAATTTTAGGTGTAATCATCCCACCTGCATTTGGGATGCTACGCCTAACGCACTCAATCAATGTCTATTTGTGACATGTATCGTGAAATATGCGATTAGAAGTTTTGCATTTTAAAAGTACAGAATATTTCTTTTACATTTAATAAACGTTTTTCTGTCCATTGTCTGTCTTTGTTTGTCTGCCACTATTTATGAATAATAATACTACTCATAAACATTAATAATAAATAAATAAATAATTAAACAACAAATATTATTTTATAAAAGCTATATACAATTAAAACAAATAAAAGAAGTTAACTTCAACAGGAATCAAAAAGAATTTTAAACATCGATACGGAAACAGCTGAGAAAATGCTCATAAACTATAATAGTTATAAACAATTTAGCAACAACCGTAAATACATATATGCTTTTATAATTAAGGGGGTGTCAAAGTCCTACAGTTACCACTCAAACTGTTTTACCGATCAGATATGAATAATTAGTAATAACTAAATAAATAGTTAAAATTATGCAAATCCCAAATACAGGTGCACTTCGTCTATTAATTA
>UELU01098754.1:0-14860 GCA_900490025.1 Megastigmus dorsalis
CTTTAGTCTCTATATCAATGACCTTAAAGACCTCTTTGATCGTGGGACGGTCAAGCACATACTATATGCTGATGACCTCCAAATTTACATTCAAACACCTGCAGATAAACTTCTGGAGGGAGTAGCTTGCCTGTCTGATGCGTCACGACTGGTGTTCGAGCGGGCCGAGCGTTTGTCCCTCCGTCTCAACTCTGGCAAGACTAAAGCAATTTTGTTTGGTTCTCGTAAATATGTTAATGATTTGCTTACAATGTGTTTGCCGGACGTTGATATGGGGGGAGGAGCGCTCGTGCCTTTCTCCGGCACGGTCGTGAGTCTCGCTGTTACATTAGATAGTAAATTAACGTGGAAACCGCAGGTTGATAGTGTAACTAAAAATGTAAATAAAGCCCTTTATAGCCTGCGGTCTACGAGAGTTGACCCCCGACGTCCGCAATTATAGCAGAAGCGGTGCTTTACTGGTCGGGCGCACTCGAACCTGGAATGCCCGTATCGCCAGCAGTTGAGGCAGGCGTGAGGAGGCGGGTCGAGCAATGGGTCCGTGGCGATGCGTGAGATGTCGCTGAACAGCGCGCCCAGGTGGGTCGGTCCAGGTCCACCGGGCTGCTGGAAGCCGAGAAGAAAGAGAGATGTCGTTCGGCTGGCTGGCTCTCCACTGCGCTCTCGTAATCCTCCACCTGGAGGTGACGGCGGGGGTTATATCTTCGTTTTCTTCCACGACGCGGGGGCCGAGTCGGCCGATCCGCGCTGCCCTCTTCCCCCCGGTCGGTCAGTTCTCCCAGGAAGTCATTGGCGTTAGTCAGTCTCGCCCCTGGGGACTCAAGGCCCCATTCTAGGGATTCATTCCCCCAGGGCTCAATGGGCACGAGGCGAGACCGATACTCCTCGGCTGCGCGACTCCCTGAGTCAGCCGACGTCTCGAAAGGGGACCCTTCCCTAGCGACGGGGGTGGAGGCTTGAGAGCGCTCATCTGGGGAATCGTCCGGCTGGAGGAGCTGCATGAGCTCCTCCTGAGCCTCGCGGCTCTCTCGGGCCTCGTCGCTCTCGAGCGAGGCCGAGTGGGGTACCTCCCCGCCGGCAGATCCGCCAGGGCCACCTCTGCCACTCCACCCTCCACGTCTCCTGTCCCGAAAGAGGGGGGGGGGGTCAGGGGCATAGAGGGACGGCTCGAACTGTCTGACCCATTGATCGGCGGCCAGGTCCATCGCTTGGTCGAGCTCCTTCTTCCGGCGGAGCTCTTCCCGGCGGATATCGGCCAGGCGCATTGCTTCGAGCTCATCCGCATAGCTGAGCCCCGGCTCCGGGGCTGGTGGAGGCGGTGAACTTGGAGCGACCGGGGGCAATAGCGCCGGGGGCGGACAGAACTCCGGCTCGGGGCGGTGGTTTCCCCCACTGCTGCGCAAGATTCTTCTTCTATACATCTGAAACAATCAAAACATTTTAGTCCTTCCCGATCACTGGGGTAAGGAGGTACCTATACCCACTACCTATACCCAACTACTGGACTGTCACAAGGAAGATTGCTCGTCACTACGAGGAATTACTGGATACCGCGAGGGGCTATGTATCTTTTTAACTCAGCTACATGCACTTTAGGATTGCGCCGATCGCTTCCCGTCTCGAGCACGTATACCGAGGGCGATTTTATTTCGACGATTTCGAACTGTCCCTCGTACTTCGGGGCGAACTTTGATGAGAAACGATGGGCCCCGCTCGAGAGCACATGTACGCGACGCATGACCAAATCCCCCACATTGAAGGTGATATCCTTACGGCCCTTATTGTACTGTCTCGACTGTGTTTCCCGCGCCTTTTCTATATTTTTAGATACCAGATCCCGCAAGGCATCCAGTCTTTTGACCCTATCGACCTATACTGACTCGTCAAGTTTCTGTTTCTGTCCCGACAATTCGAACTCCTGCCTCAGGCTCTTCACGGGATTGGGATGGCTCCCGTAATTTAGAAATGCGGGCGACACTTTGGTACTAGATTGTACTGCCGTGTTGATCGCGTGGCGCAATTCGTGTAGGTGCTAGTCCCAATTCTTGTGTTCCACAAAGGTGGCGATCATGGTTTTCAAGGTTCTGTTGCTTCGTTCAACAGGATTCGCCTGTGGATGGTAGGGTGGCGTAGTCGTAAACTTGATTCCGTATTCCTTTAGCATTGAGTTCAAATGTTGGTTGTCGAACTCCTTTCCATTGTCTGTCAGCAAGAAATCAGAGGTCTCCCATCGAAACAGAATCAGCTCCTCCAGGGCTTTAGCTACCGACTTTCCGTAGGCTTTGCGCAGGGGCTTCAACTCCACCCAGCGCGTGAACAAGTCCTGAAAAACTAGTAGGTACTTGTACTGGCCCTTGCTTTGCGGAAACTCCATCATGTCGGCCACTACCACGGTCCATGGCCTCTCGACAACCCGGTGGCCCATCAGTCCTTGTGGTACCGTTTGCATGGTCTTATAGCTCTGGCATTCCACGCATTGCGTCACGAACTGGTGCACGTCGTACCATATTCCAGGCCAGTGTTCGCCATCCTCGAACTCTTGAGTAAGAACCGCTCCAATTGCGTAATGGCTCACGTGGCATTGCACTACGAACGATCTCGAGAAATCAGGGCGCGCTAATATGGGTGCGGTGGTCAGTGCCTTTTTCAACGCTTCGAAAGCTCGCTGTTGCTCTTCACTCCATCTCCAGTCTTGGCTGTTTCTGAGGAATTTCAGCAGCGGAATCTTGGTTTCCGAGTCGTGTTCCATAAACCGGCGTACCAGCCCACCATGCCCAGGAAACGTCGTAGCTGCTTCTTAGTGGTCCGCGCTGGATATTCTAGGACCGGCGCTGTTTTCTCTAGGTCTGGTCTCAGTCCTTTCTTGTCCAGTAGGTAGTCCAGGTACGTGACTCGCGAACAGCCAAATTCGCATTTGTCTCGATTAACACAGAGACCTGCCCCAACTAGTCTCTCTAGTACCACCTCGAGCCATCCCAGGTGTTCCTAGAAAGTTTCTGTCGCGATAATAATGTCGTCGAGGTATCCTAAGATAAACGGCTCGCACTCTGGCCCGAACAAGGCATCGATCAGACGCTGGAACGTCATTGGTGCGTTGGCTAACCCAAACGGCATCCGGGTAAATTGCGACCCAGGAATCGCGAAAGCTGTATAGCGTCGGCTCGATTCTTCCATTGGAACTTGGAGGTATGCCAACTTCAAGTCGATCTTTGAGATGTAGTGCGCCTTCCGTAATTTGTCTAAAATTGAGTCGATGCTTGGGATTGGATACGCATCTTTCTTGGTCCTGTTATTCAGGTCTCGAAAATCAATGCAGAATCTGTATTTCCCGTCCGACTTCTTCACGATCACGGGGGCACTGCACCAATCGCTAGCTGACCTCTCGATTACCCCTTTTTTTGCATCTGCTCCACTTCTTCCTTTGCTATCTGCCACATCTTTGGAGATAACCTCCGGGGACTGTGATTCACTGGTTGATCACCTTCCACCGTGATGAAGTGCTCGCTCAGGTCCGTTCTGCCGAATATGGGGCCTTCCTTTGGCAGCCATTTGGTCACTAATTTTTCAATTTCGTCGTTCTGATCCTCGTTGAGTTCCGAAATGCCTGCGCATTCGGCAAATATCCCTGTCTCGAACCCGGAGTTTCCATTGGCGAAGGGGTGCCAGTTTCCTTCTCCCACTCTCCAGAGGTTCTGCCCTAGTTTCGCCTCTATGTTCCAGTCTCGACAAAAATCCATCCCGAGTACAATGTCGTGGTCGAGTCCGTCCACGGCTCTGGTTTTAAGTGAGCCGGTCTGTCCGTCCACTTCTAACTTAAATTGCAAGAGCCCTAATACTTTACTTATCCCTCCTGTAATCCTCTAACTGCCAATCTGGATTCTTCCAATCGGTTCTTAAAACGGTTCGCTAGATGTGAGCCGACTAGGGAAATCATGGCGCCAGGGTCGAACAAGGCTCGATAATTAGCGCCTCCAAGAGAGATATTGATAAAATTCCTATTCTCTGTGCTTGTGGCTGCTATGCTGTCCAAAACTGGCTGGGCATCTGTCTCGACCGGCGGTACAGGACTTCCTTCAAC
Source organism: Megastigmus dorsalis (assembly GCA_900490025.1). NCBI lineage: Eukaryota > Metazoa > Arthropoda > Insecta > Hymenoptera > Megastigmidae > Megastigmus > Megastigmus dorsalis. Next base: position 4,079 of record UELU01098754.1, read on the forward strand.
TGTAGGTACTACGGTTCCACCCCCTCCCTGGACAGGACATGGTGGCGTAGACGCCATGGCAGGTCCAAAAGACGCATGAAGCCAGGCCAGGGCTTCATGAATAACATCAGGAGATGATTGTTTCGCTGGACGCACTGCCGTATCTCCCTTACGCACGTCCATATCCGGGATAGTTTTTAAAGTCCGCCGCAACACTCCCCCTTGAGGTGCGGGTGGAACTTCATTCTCTCTCGTACACCCTTTTCAGGAATAATCTAAGAGCTCCGGCGGCACTCCCGGTGGTGACGCGTTAGAGCTTCTATTCTCTCGATCAACAGCTGTGGCATTATCTAAGGCCTGTAGCATTCCCTCTTCTGATGCTCTTATATCCTTCTCGCGATTAATATCCACTAGCGTATTAACTAAGGGCCCTGGTAGCACCTTCTCCTGTGGTGAGCTCAGGTCCTTACTCTCTCTGTCTCGTATATTCACTGATGACGTTATTCTTAGGGTTCTTGGCATCACTTTTCCTCGTGGCTCGTTTGAAACACTTTCCTCTTGATGGACGTTCTTCAGTGGATTATCTGTGGTTCTCGGCATCACCCTCTCTGGTGGCGCGTTTGAAGCCTTCTGCTCCTGACAACTTTCCCTGAATGGATTATCCGTAGTTCTTGGCATCACTTTTCCTTGTGGCGCGTTCGAAACTCTATTCTGATAATCCATTCCCTCTGGGGTCTCGAGCATAAAATCTATCGTAGGCATCAACCTCACGGGCAGCGCGTTCTGATATTGCTCTCGTCCCTTACTGCCCTTATTCGAGTCCCAGAATGATTTCCTGTCTCGAGTCTCGATATCTGGCCGGTCGACGAAGGCCTTCCTCTTGGTTCCTGTTGGCCGGTGCGAAGACTGTATGGCTCGAGAATCAATTTTCCTATCATTCAAGGCTGTCTCGGAAAATAGCGTGCAGCCTACCGGCTCGTGTTCTGGGGGCGGTCTTGCGCCCCCACAAATCCGCTTCCCAAGATTTTGCGGTATTCCACGCAGTTGGAGCATCCTTAAAGGTGGTGCCCTCTGTGCCGCAAACTTGGAACTGTTGTTTCGGTGCTGGAGGCGGTTGGGTGCATTGAGCTGCACTATGACCTTTCTGATGGCATCTAAAACAGGCCCTCTGGTCGCATTGGGACGCCCTATGTCCCGGTCTCGAGCAGACGAAACAGATTCCCGTGTACGGCCTAGTGTTTAACCTTGCGCCTTTGTTTTGTCCCGATCCAAAATTATTCTGGCGCTGGCCGGCACCAGCATTGCTGCCTTGGAACATATTGTTGGGCAATGTACTTGTCGTGGTTGCTAGTTCCGGCGGGGCCGTGGAGTTTGCGGGTATTACCACGTTCGCCGCTATTTCTGCACTTGACGATCTGCTTTTCCTCGTTCTCTCCTTGCTTTTCTCGCTCTTATGCAGTTTTTCGGATTTCTGGCTCGATTCTTCACTGACTGTCGCCACCTTGGCCGTTTTCGTGTGTCCCAAAGAAATAAGTCCCACAAAAGCTCCGCCTGGGAGTCCTTAGTAGGTGGAGGGGCACAGCGCTTATCCAAATCCTTATTTTTTTCCCATTGGCGTCCTAGGTACCCCAGGCTTTTGAAGGAATCGAATGTCTTGTTCACCATGTATCTTCGGTATTCCGGTAAGATATTCCTGTACGCGATTTTTAGCTGTCGCCATATTGAGGGTCGCCTCTTGAAATGGCCTACAATGTAGCGGAAGCAGGTGAGGAAGACTGCTATTTTCTCCCCTTTTGCTTGGGTCCTCGACTTGAGTTCGTCAAGCAGGTCTTTTCGGTCCCACTCGCCGACGTACTGATGCCTGAACGCCCTTTTCAAGTCTTTTCACGAATAAATGACTCGCTTAAGGGTACGAAACCAAATACTAGCACCTTTTGACAACGCACAAGGTAGTGTTGTCAACAACTCGGCATCGGTCATGCCCGTGCTCACATGGCAATCATTGAGCTGTGACAGAAATTCCTCGGGCCCTTCCATCTCTTCTCCCGAGAATTTTAAGTGCCAACTTTGCATAGTTTTCATGAGTTGCAGCGTCCGGGCCATTGAATGTCTCTGATGGCCTATGTTTCCGTCACTATCACCATGACGCGGATAATCTTCGGAGTCTGTTGTTGAATCCGAGCTAGAACCTTCGAAGCGTTTTCGGCGACGCTGTCTCAGTGCTCCGGGAGAGTTTTCGTGTCTCGCTGCCCTAGTGACAAGTGTTCCCTACTCCCTGCACTATTCCTTCGTGCTAACCTCCTCGTGGCGTGCATCGGCACGTCACAAGTATAACAATAGATATATATACACAACAAACTTTATTTCAATCTACCTATTCCTCACTTCTAGTTCGAGCTTGAATTCTGCTCGCTAGGAATACGCAATCCTAGGCTGCGCTTGAATTCTGCGACCAGGTAATATTGAAAAGACCAGTTCTGACTATTGCAATTTAACCTAAGTGTTTATGTTCTGTACATGCAAACACATTAGTCAGATCCAGGTACACAACCCAAACTCTCCAACCTCAAGGGACGGCTGTAATGCTGCCATTCCCGTAGTCCCCGCTTAATATGTATTAGTGTCCGTAAAAATAAATGGAATGGCGTGTTAAGTTGACCATTAGAAGGTCCATTTTTATGGCTCGAAGTGGCAAGTGCCCACCAGAATAGCGTCTGCCGCTCGGCGCTATTCGACTCAAATACAAGTACATTTACATATACATACTCCCCCTCCCTCCTTTTCAGCATTTACATAAAACTAATACACTGCGCAACAAAATTATCGCAACAAAATTTTTCATCGAAAAATTGACATTTTGCAAATGCTTGTAACTTGGTCAATTTTCATCGTATTGAGATAATTTTTTTATTTTTGTAGGGAATTATGTGCACTTTCAGGAAAAAATGATATCCAATAGCTGCGGGACAATGCCACATTGCTATGTCTTAATCAGGCCTACCAACTTTTTTTCTTAAAAAACGCAATAGTTTGCACGTTTGCCTGGGTTACCATAAATTTTTTTTCAAAAAACCACAAATACCATCTTAAAATATGCTTTCCAACGAGTATTAAAAAAAATCGACCCTCTACGATTTTTTTTGACCGAGTTATGCCATTTTAAAGATATTCCTATATTTTAGCCAAATACCGCCAACATCAGCGTTACCCGATACGAACCGCGAGGAGGTTGTTGGTCGGACTTGTGCATCATTGTGGCCCTGAAAAGGGCCGATTATGTGAACCATTTCTTACATTAGGGACCCCGCAGCTCGTCACTTCCGCAGTATTTTTTGACTCCAAACCCTATGCGCCTAAGACCTTTAGTAACGTGCATTACCACCTCGATGACGAATTACCTCTCCTAAACGTTGTTGCATATTAATGCATGCTCTAATTGAATCTTGAGGTATCTCGTGCCAAATTTCATTCAGAATTCTCTCAAGCTCTTGGAGGTTAGCAGGAGGTCTCTCTAAGTTACGTAATCGCTTACCCATCATGTCCCACACATGCTCTATAGGATTGAGGTCTGGGCTATTAGCAGGATGAGGCCTCTATGTTGTTTCCTTCCAAGTAAGTACGAGTTATCCTTGCAGTATGGGGGCGTGCATTATCCTGCATCAAGATGAAATTAGGGCCCATTTGCCGCCGTATTGGAATTACGTGAGGACGTAAAACTTCGTTTGTGTAACGTCCCGCTGTTAGTCCTGAGGGTGGGATGATCACTAAATCTGATCGATGGTTTACTGATATTCCACCCCATACCATAACGGATCCTCCACCAAACGCTCGAGTTGGATCAACGTGATGTGGTGCAAAACGTTGTCGTCTACGACGCCAAATTCGAATCCTAGCATCGTTTCCGTAGAGACAAAACCGAGATTCGTCTGTAAAAAACACATGTCTTCACTCTCTAGGTGTCCAATGTCGATAATTACGGGCGTAATTTAGAGGAGCTAGTCGGTGAACTGCTTCTAAATTAGGCACTCTAGCACGAATTCATGATCTCAAACCCCTTTCATGAAGGCGTCTCATTATTGTCTGAGCGCTAATTCGTCTGCCTGGTAAAGCATTATCCCCAATTTGACGCGCAACCTGCCTTGGATTGCGCAGGGTTTCATTAACAATGTTGCGATCCTCTCGATTCGTAGTAATCCTATGTCGACCTTGACTAGACCTCCGGCGATAAGAACCGATTTCTTCATACCCACTAAAAACGCGTGACACTGTTGAGTGATGAATCCCCATTCTTCTGCATATATCGCTTTGACTCAGTCCCGCTTCTAGCAGGACAACAATTCGAGCAGATTGGATTTCAGTAAGCCGAGGCATTTCGATTAAGAATATGTTACTGAAATTTTTATTTGCTGTGTACGCTGTATAGTAAAATTAATGTTATATGATCTTTCGCCTTAATTCTTGGCCAGTATGCCGCTTAAATTTTAACTTTATTTTTTTTTAATTGATTTGTCGCTAGGGTTGGTAATTTTACCAAAAGTGTGGAGCTGCAATGTTAAATGTAACGAAAACGTAGTGATGTAATTTTAAATAAAGCTATACTTTTCATGGATTAATTTTAAAAAAATTATGTGGTTTCTTGGTTTATGAGGGTTTAGGATAGCTCCCGGGGCACGAATTTATTAAATGTAATCTGATAATTTTTCAGGACTACGTTTCGGGTAATGCTGATGTTGGCGGTATTTGGCTAAAACATAGGAATATCTTTAAAATGGCATAATTCGGTCAAAAAAAATCGTAGAGGGTCGTTTTTTTTTAATACTCGTTGGAAAGCGTATTTTAAGATGGTATTTGTGGTTTTTTGAAAAAAAATTTTTGGTAATCCAGGCAAACGTGCAAACTATTGTTTTTTTTACGAAAAAAAGTTGGTAGGCCTGATTAAGACATAGCAATGTGGCATTGTCTCCCAGCTATTGGATATCATATTTTCCTGAAAGTGCACATAATGCTCTACAAAAATAAAAAAAACTATCTCAATACGATGAAAATTGACCGAGTTACAAGCATTTGAAAAATGTCAATTTTTCGATGAAAATTTTGTTGCGATAGTTTTGTTGCGCATTGTATATTAGGGTCTTTGTAAGGGAAATAGATTCATCCTCCCGCGACGAGAAATAATATAAAAAAGGGGAATTTAAATATAAAAAGGGGATCCGATAAAAAAAATTAAATATATTAGTAAATAATAAAGAACCTGTGACCGGGTCGTTACATCGTAATTATTAATTAATAATTATAAGTACAGAATTAAAATACTGGATTCCTTGAACCAAAGTGAGAGAGAGACTATGTCGTTGCATCATATATATGTGGGGGCCAAAGCCGTGCCACCATCGTCTCCTCGGCGCCACCGCCGGAAGCAGACGCTCCGACAGCGCCCCCTTTTCTAGCCGCGCGACGAACAAAACACGCCGTTCCTCCGTGCTGCGACTGTTCGTTACCGACTCTCTAAAGAGAAGGACGCGACGTCCGCCATTCCGCGCGAGCGACTTTGTAGCGAAGCGAGCGAAAATAAAATAACCACCGTTCTACTTCAACCACTCGTCCTTCTTTCCCGAGAACCTTCCCGTCAACAGGTGCAGGCGAAGCAGCGCATCAAGCCCTGAGGCTGAGGCGCTACATATATATAGTATTATATTAGAACGAGTGTGTGTTTTTTTTCCGAAGAGTTGGAGAAATGTTTAATGCACTGATAGGAGCCGTACGGTACTCCCCTCGTGTGGGACTCCCCTGCCACGGGCCAGCGCCAGGTATACCCACTAAAACTCCCACCTCTTTACTTCTTAGCTCGTAATACCCGCGGTACAGCCGCAAAGCAATCCTTCACGGGGGAGCGTATGGCTTCTGCCTACTCCTGTTGAATGAGGTCGTCATTTCTTGCATCTTGCAGCCCTTGCTGTACTTTTACTTCTTCCGTCTACTTCTTACCGCATTGTCCGGTCGTCAGCTTCGTGCCGCATCTCTCGTCTTCTTCTTCCTTCCTCGTCTTTCCTGACTTTTTGAGTATGCTCGCAGCATAATTACTGACAGCGCACCACCGTCCTCTGAAGTCAGCATCGTCGTCATAATAGACTCGGGAGTCACTCTGATCTGGAGATAACTCTCGAGTTCTTCTCGCCCCTGTTGGTGGTGGTAGCTCTGCATCTTTGTTTGCATCCAAATATACTGGGCAGCTTTGAGTGTCTTCTAGCTTAAACCGGTACAGGTAAGCTCGAAAGCATCCATGTCCGGTGAGAAATTGTGTGAGGTAGTAACTAACTTCCCCCTGTCTCCTATCAATCCAGTCCTCTAACTTTGGTATGAGACGATGTACTCATCGCCCCTTTTCGCTGGCATCCCATCTTGCTTACCATACAGTCATCGTCTTCTTTCTTGCGGTCTCCCAGATTTCCCTCCAGGTGTTGTCGTTTGCACGTTTCCTTGCTTCGTACGCGTCCTTTCTCTCTATGGCTAAGAGATCAATGCGCAGCGTAGCTGCTATGATGCACACCGCCTCGTCCAATACCGTACGATAAGCCGACGCCACCATTAACGCCATTCGCCTATACACGGTAGACAACGCTCGTGCATAGGCTTTGACCAGCATGGCATCAGCCTTTACTGGGGTCCCGTACAGCATAATCTATGTGGTTACACTAGCTAAGAGTAACCTTCGATTTGGCTTGTACATTTGGCATCAATCTTGATAGAGCAGCGCCCACTTTCGTTGCCTTATCGATCACATTTTCAATGTGTTGCTTGAATAGTAGCCTTGCATCAATGGTGATGCCTAAGTACTTGATGGTCGTTTGAGATACAATCTCATGTCCATCCACCGTCAGTGTTACCGTCTCCAGTTTCTTCCTATTCGAAATCAGGATAGGTTCTTACTTGTGGCTGGCTAATTCTAGTCCTGTTTCTGTTAACCAATCGTGTATTATACAAATTGCCTCGTCTGCTATTGTTTTAAAATCTTCTATGGGTTTTGCTACCACCACTATCGCTATGTCGCCTGCAAATCCGATTACAGTTGCTCCTTCAGGTAATCATAGTCCAAGTACTCCATCGTACATGATATTCCAAGTCGGCGGACCAAGTATTGAGCCTTGTGACTTCAAAAATCTTGGTGCCATTCGTAGTGTCATATAGTAAGATTCTGTCCTTCAAATAGTCGGACATCATCCTCCTTATGTAGAGAGGCACATTTCGCTTCCGGTGCGCCTCATGTATTTTACTCTATTTGGCTGAGTTAAATGCATTTTTAACATCCAGTATAACAATAGCGCAGTACTTCTTTGTTCCTTCTTTCCATCTGTCTCCATTTATCGCTGTTTGTGCAATGTCAATTACCAGACCAGCTGCGTCCAGGGTAGAACGCTTCTTGCGAAAACCGTACTGGTGTTCCGCCAGTCCTCCTGCGCCTTCAATAGCCTGGTCCATTCTAACGCAGTGTATGCATTCTAGGATCTTCCCCGGTGTATTCAGCATGCAGAGTGGTCTGTATGATGCTGGGTCATCAGGCGGCTTCTTACCTTTTGGCAGTAGTACCAAGCGCTGTGCCTTCCAAATAGTGAGGAATTTTCCTTCTTCGAGACATGAGTTGTACAGGTCTACAAAAACCTCCAGGTGTGCGCAGATAGCATGTGTCAATGCCATATTGCAAATGCCATCTGGGCCCGGAGCCTTCTTGTTTTCTACCCTTTTGTATGCAGCTAGCAGTTCCTCCTTTGTGATTTGAGGCGAGACGTCCTCACTTATCCCCACTCCGATAACACACGGTTCCTCCAGCTGACTGGGGAACAGAGTTGTCACAATCCGGTGTAATAGTTCCGGACACTTGGGAGGGGGTACATAGCTTCCCTTTATTTTGTTCATCACTACCTTGTACGGTCGACTCCAGGGATCCAACTCTACCTTCCATTTCCTGATTTCGAGGTTCCACTATTTCCTGACCTCGACCAGTCTTGTAGTATTTCTTCCTTGCCCGTTGCTCCTGCCTCCTAGTTCGGTGACACTCGCTGCGGACACTCTCGACGTCCATGTCCCACCAGTATACTGGTGGTCGCCTATGCCTGGTCACTCTTCTTGGCATAGAAGCGTCACAGGCTCTAGTGATTATTTCCATCAATAGTTTCGCCTTACTGCTCGCCGTCCCAGACAGCTCAATTTCTTCCAGTGCCAACAGAAACATCTCCTTGTCATAGTCCTTCGTTTTCCAACCGACTCTCTTGGTATGTACACTAACGCTGGATCCTTCTCTTGTTTTTCCTACCTCCATTATTATAGCCTGATGGTCACTATTTGTGTAGTTTTCACTCACTGTTCATGCGTCAACTGCTCCAATAAGGCAGCTACTAACATAGGTAAGATCTACCACAGACCCTGTGTCTCCACTTCTAAAGGTGTAAGAAGATCCCTGGTTAACTAAGACCAATTCTAAGAGCCCAGATGCTTCCAATAGTATTCGACCTCTCTGGTTTGTCCTTCGACTGCCCCACTCCACAGCCCAGGCATTGTCACCTGCGATCAGTATCGGTTTCCTTCCTGCAGCATCTTGCACAAGCCGATCTAACAGATGTTCGAACTGCTCGATTGGCGCGTTGGGGGAAGCGTAGTAGCTGTAAATATGTATACCTGCTACCTTAGCGCGTACAAATCCTTCTTCACGGTTTATCATTTTTTCCTGAAAAGCAGTATTACCGCATGCCCAGAGCGTTGCTTTACCGATACTGTCCATATCCCATGATGGTTCATCTAGATCTTTATACTGTTCGCACACGATTGCTATATCCATCTTTGTTTCGCGGACGTACTGGTTCAGTAGGTCCAGTGCAATCGCATAATGATTTAGATTTAACTACACTATGGTCTTTTGTTTCGTTTATCTAGTACTGCTACTGCCGCTCGGTAGACTGGGCATGTATAACTACCGGTAGCATGGCCCATTTCTTCTACTGCGCCTTTGTCCTGGCAGAGTACGCAGCTCGGTTTGTTTTTACAGTCTCTTGCTTTATGCCCTTCGGTTCCACACTTGTAACAGAGGTTACTTCGATCCTGCGTTATTGTGCAGTTTTTGCCGATATGTTCAAATCCTAGACATTTTTAAAACCGAAGAGTACTACTTCCATCTTTCCGTCCTCACTAGTTTTTTGAGCAGCAGTAAGGGCCAAAAGTTTATTATCTCTATAGTGTATGTGACTCCCCCCAAAATCCGTGGAGCCTACACCGACCACCGGGGCTGTCACCCGATCGGAATCGGTGGTGGGATTAACCCAACCCAACCCCTCTACTGATGGCCCCCACTTGAGGTATTTCGTATCTCTCATTCATTACGTCCATGATTGGTTTGTGATCGGAGTGCCTTCCCATAGCTAGTTTTGGTCCGCCCCGGGTATTTTATTACCCGGTGCCCTTCATATATGACGAGCTTTCCCCTATCCGCCACCTGGGGAGGCGCCTGATGCGAGACTAGCAAACTCGACACAGGTGTGTGTGTGTGTGTGTGTGTATGTGTTTGTGATTAAAAAAATATAAATTAACTAAGCGCCCGCTACGTAAAACCCGACGCCCATTTCAAAGTGTACCGGCCACTCAGGGTCGAGATCCCAGTTTTCAATTTCTGGTATGACCTCCTCGTAGCCCTCGTTGACGTCTTCTTCCTCATACTCCTTCTCCTCCTCTTCCTGCAGATCCACGTAGTCCATTTTGTTTTTAAAGCTAATACTAAACTTAAAAAAGTTTCGTTTTACAAAAAGTCACTTAAAATTAAAACTGCCACTTAACTTAAAACTGTCACAGAGTTTAACTTAAAATATATTTATCACAAACACTTGTGGCAGACGCACCCACTATTATAGTAGGAATATTGCCAAGGTTGGCGACTATTTTTTTCCAATAAATAACTGGGCAATATAAACACTTTACGCATCGCCGCATCTTTGGCTTGACGATACGTAGAACAAGTCGCGGCTTGTCTAAAACGCGCATTTTATTACACTGATCGTACTTAATAAAGCACATGCATGTAAATTTTTGTATTAACGACTTAGACAGCTCATGCACTTGTCTCTTCGCGATATTGGAGGTACAGACCTACCATCACACACATTAATTTCATTGTCACTATTTTCACACTCTATAACACTGTCCACATTACTAACACTATTCGCGCACTCTAAACGTCTATGTCACTGTTCACATAACTAACATTATTCTCGCACTCTATAACGTCTATGTCACTGTTCACATTAAGAACACCATTCTCGCATTCTATAATGTTTATGTCACTGTCCGGACTACTATCACTATTTTTCACGCTACTAAATCTCCAACAGAGGCATTGGAGACGAGCTCAATATGCAGTTCCGAACTATCGCTGCTTATCGAACTGCCACTGTCGCTTAATCGCAAATATTTATCTTTCTCCAACAATGCCAGGCATCGCGCACTCGTAGATTCGGAGATTGACTCCTCGTCACTGGCCCGTTCGCGGTGGAAAAAATTTAATATAGTCTCCTCGCACTCATGGACGGGTAATTCGTCCATAGCACAAGGAGTCCGAACGATGACTGACTACTCAAGAACATCTCGTAAAATTTTCTTCAACTTTTACCTAATGTCAGCGATACTGAAGAGCGAGATTAGATTAGATTAGATTAGATTAATAATTCATTTATTTGACCGGAAGGTAAAATCTCATTTGGCCACAACAGTATATACATACATAGAGTGTATAAAAGACAGAGAGAGAGAGAGAGAGAGAGAGAG
>UELU01098755.1:0-15714 GCA_900490025.1 Megastigmus dorsalis
CCTTCCACCTCCGTACACCATCAACGTGCAACGCGCTTACTCTCTCTCTCTCTCTCTCTCTCTTCCACCACCTAACCTCACTCCCTAACTCCACAGCCTTGCAATATCACGGGGCTATCCCCCACTCCCCCCTCCACGCACCTACTCCCACTCCTCCCACTTAACCCTGTCGTGCAATACCACGGCCCTACCCCCTCCACGCGGCTACCCCCACTCCTCCCACCACGCACAAACAGCTCGTGCAATACCACGGGGCTACCCCCCACTCCCCCACCCTTGTCTCTCCATAAGCGTTAATACACTACTTATATATACTGGTACTCGTCAAAGGGAAACACGCACGTGCGAAATCGGAAATTTTCAGGTGTCTCCTGTTTCAGATCTATGAGCAGATAGCTGTACGATGTGGATACTGCATCCGTGTAGGCCTCTTGCAAGAATTTTGGTCGTTCCGGGCAGAGCTGTCATGATAGGAGTTGTATTAGTGCACGATCTCGCAGATTCTTGAAAATAACTATGCAATTTGAATTTAAGGAGATTTCACGCAGACCGCGATAAAAGAGGTTTTGTGAAATGAAAATGATGCTCAGATTAATGTGATGACTGCCCTTGATAAAAAGATTGGCCACCGCGCTGCACGATGATTCCCGCATCTGATCGTCAAGAATCAGGAGTTTAGGTCCTGGATCCGTGGCGTAATCCTCGCTCTTTGGCAGGCCTTCGTGATTCAATATTTTCACCAAATTCCTTGTAAGTAGGCTGCTATTCACTGTAGTAGAGCAATATTCGGTCAAACGGTGTGTCACTCATACGATCAATGTACTTGAGAAAGTTCTTTACAACCATTTTACCACACGATGTGGGCCCGCAAATCATCGATGTCTACGAATGCTTCCAGCGTACGTCCATTTTTACGACGAAGCATTTTCATACTCTCGTCGGTTGTACTTATAAGTCTTTCTCTCGAAGAAGAAGAAGAACTTATCGTAGGCGCGCGCGGGTGAGGCACTCCGCCGCGGCCGCTTTGCGCTAGCGCGAGTGTCTCTAGCGCTCACCAAAGGCCAGCCATATTGCTCGCATACGCGTACGGTTATAGCGCTAGCTGGAGGTTAACCATATTACTCGCCTACGCGAGTGGTTATAGCACTAGTCGGGAGATTAGTCATATTGTTTGCATAAGCGAGCGGTTATAGCGCTAGCCGGAGGCCGGCCATCTTACTCGCATGCGCGAGCGGCTATAACGCTAGCCAGAGGCTAGCTATATTGCTTTCATAACTAGTGAAACCGTGTATGCGCACATTTTTGCTATCTATCAGTGTGCGTGCGTGCGCATGTGTCTGTGTGTGCGTGTGTGTGTTTTAGACTTTATAGATAATATTTATAATATTTATAGTAAGGATAGCTCTTTTCGTGTGAAACAAAACGATGTTTAGCATAAATGGGCTCACAACTTTTACATTCACCCCGTGTTATGTGCTGTACGTCTTATCGCATCATAAGTTACAAACAACGGAGGTATTATGCCCTTTACGAGTTTGCGCATGGATTCAAAATTAATTTTCTCACTTGCGGCAGAGTTTAAGCATATACCCTTCACCTTGTAAACGCAAGACTCTGTGCTATTGGGCGTTAAAAATTTATAGGCATAAAATTTTGGGTCACCCGAAACAAATGATGTTATGTGCGTACCATTGCCGTAGCCTGCCAGTTCATCAGTAAGATTACCTAGGAACGGACCTGTTGGTGGCTCGTAAGCGTCACTGCCCTCTTTACGTACGTAAATAATCGAGTCCGTACCATAATACATGTCGCGTTCTCCTAGTGGCTCTAAGTATGAGAAAAGCTTTAATCGGGCAAGCGCTGTGGTGTATGCTGCGATGACAATATTACATAATGGCGCGCCCTCAGTAGCACCATCTTTGTAGTGATAGTTCACATAAAAAGTGCTATCATCGATTGGTAAATGGCAGAGTTGACCTCAATATCTTGACTGACAAGCATTTGAAGTAGTTTTTCTGGCTCACTTGCTAGCATCTCAGTCTTCGACATGTTCTTTCTCTGACCAAACTTGCCCCACAATGAGTTCAGACACAACTTTGCTACCGACCGTAATCCCGCATTGAATTCGATTCGGTCTTTATGAAGCTTAATGCCCTCCTGACGCTCAAATTCAACAATATGGCGGTTATTCAGATCCTCGTATGTCTTTTCGGCAAAAAATTTGTCGATGTAGGCATGATACAGTTTTTTTATTTAAATTCAATTTATAATTTTGCGTCTACTTTGTGGCTTTAACTCCGCGCTAGAGTGCCTTCGTCCTCGCGCGTTAGTAGTTTTTCTTCTTAATTAATTTCTCACGCACGTATCCGCACGCTCGAGATTTGAGGTAGAGCAACGCAAAATTTGGTGAGCCAAGTGACTCAAAAATATTGTAAGGCGTATTGCGTACCACTTCAAGGCAAATATTTAAAATATTATTTCATGTAAATTAACTTTATAGTCGAGTCACTTAAATAAATAGCGTGCCTGCGACAGGCATGTAATATTCCGCTAGACTCACTCTTTATACTTTATTTGTTACACTGAAAATAGCATGCCTCTCAGAGGTCTTTTTTTATTACTTATTTGCCTATTAAAGGACTCATATTGTTAAGATCAAATCCAAATATCGAGTGTGAACTTATTTATATTTATTCTTGAATATATTTGCATGTGTGTGTACGTGTCTGTCCACAACCCGAAACTCAGCTCGAACGTCTCTGACCGTTCGACCTCACGACTATGCCTCTGGCTAGTCGCGCATTTAAACACGTTGCCTTCTGCAACGTGTAAAAATTGCACAGATTAAAATTTAAAATAAATCGAGTGGCACTGCTCGAGTTTAGAGTAATCGCATTGAATAAATCTAAAAATACAGTGCCTGGCGCCCTGATTTAAATCTGCCTGTGCAGATAAATATCAATCCGTGATTAAAATAAACATTTGGAAGGGAAATTAACCGTCATTTTCCTTCTAGTTATAAACGGGGGGAAGCTACCGAGTCACTCCCCCGCTCAGTCAAATTTTCCCGTTATAACACATAATCAAGTCTTTGAAAATCAAATATACAGTTTTGTTGGGTCTTTTCGCTGTGCCATTGTAAAAACTCCTTATGTTCTTTCACGCCCACCGAGTCCGGTGAATATGCTGATATTGGAGGCATTTAACCCACGTATTTCTGATTTTCAGGAGTATTGAAAAGGTGGGGGAATGTGCCTTTTTCAATACTGCCCAAGCCATATGCCTTCGGTAGAGCACTCAAGCTCATGTGGAGGTAGTTTAAGCTATCGACAAATTATTTTCGTGCCGTCTAAAATTGTCGCTGGCTTATCTCTAATATCGCTACGTTTTGCCAGGTGCTGTAGGATAAATTGCGCATCGAAACCTTGGGCATTGTGTGCTATACAAACTGTTTGTTTTACACTTTTTCGGCGCTCCAGAGCCATATCCACCAGCTGCTTAACAGGATCAGTGCTAAATACGTATTCCCTTACACCATAAACATCGCACATATTTGATATGTCTTCATCGTCCAAACAAGCGGTGCAAACTTGATGAACAACGCATAAATTTGGCATGTGCAACCTTACTTTATCATCGCCACTTACACGCTCTGACTGTTGCGTTTCGAAGTCATAAAATAAATATAGAGTAACTTTATTGCTTTTACACCGTTTATTTTCGATAATAGGCTATACGTAGCATAAATGATCTAGCGTCTTCCTTGAATTGCAAATTTTGCAGAAAATAATGTCACAATCGTGCGGCACTTTAACATTACTTCAAATTTTAATACTCTAGCAGGCTGTATAATTTTTGTCGAAAGATTTTACCTCTAAATGCTGTGAAAAGGACAATTGTCCAAAAAATATTCTCCCACATTGCGATCATTCTATCTTGCCCTGATTAATTTCGCAAGATGAATTTTACAGGCATTGTGAATTTTTTTGCGGACATTTATGGTTTTCCTGTCGTGTACATTTCAAATTGTAAGGTACGCAGTATGCTCGGCTGCCTGAAGCTGTAAGTAAATTAAAAATAGGCTGGTAATGCTCTTTTTCTTCATAATACATTATTCGGAGTGTGTACCTAACAGCATTACCAGCATTCTGTATATGTTGCACAGCATCGTATAAGGGTTCGTCGCAACGTCAAAAGTTGTATAATATTGTTGAAATTTCTCGATTTCTTTCATGCACACCTTGTATTTGGCACGATAACACCCGCTGCTTCTACAAGTTTTTCAGCTTGATCCTTTTGATATTTACCCGAGCACCATCTAATTTTATTCCACTCAATTTGCACCTTACTTGTCCACGAATAGCATGTGTGTGAGCGGCGACAAATGAGCGAGGGAGACAAAGACTATCAGTATTATTAATAGTCAGAATTGACCGTTTGGATACCTGATCCGACGTGAGACTGACACGTTCTCTAGCAGCAGGCATGGAAACAATATTAGCAGTAACTTTAAGCGTATCGTATATCTCAAAACTATCATTGCTCTGCGCGACACGTGATAGCATGTCGAATAAGTCGCTAGGCATAAAATCTCGCACTAACCTAAAAGAAAGCCATACTGCTTCTTGGCGGAAACGCTCTGAATGTATTGATATTCCTATATAATCTGTGGGCGCTGCACTACCGCACATATGCATTTACAATACCTGAATAGCTGCTTCCCGCCATGCGTAGACGTCTGCATAGAGTGGCATCTATGTTATGGAAACCTTAAATTCTCGTCCTTCCAACTAAAACCGTCTTTAGAATCGCGATGTTTCCTCATGGATTGTAATATGGGACATCGGCTCATTATCGTTTCTTTGCTGACCACCGCCTACCAGTTGCTGCGTGCTATTAACTACAATTTAACAGACATTAAATACTCTTCTTGATAAGCTTTCAGGGTATTTTGTTTGTCTGCACATTCACATGAATTTTCCACGGTCCTAGTATCATCGCCCGGTAGAGCTACTGTATCTAATGATTCTTCCGACCAAGAAGAGTCTAAAGCATCAGTAGATGGCACTGTGAAAGAATAGCATCACCTTCACTATCTTCAAACATCTGAGCTAGTTCTGCAAATAAAAATATCAAAACCTAAATATCTGTCTCCATCCATGCGAAGATGTCTGGATAATTGTAGCTATGCAGGCTGTATATGTAAGAGTGCATCGCCTAAGCAGCTGCAACCATCCATGCACAGATGGCTGGACAGTTGCAGCTATGCGGGCGCTGTGTGTACAAATACAACGCGTAAACACATGCATCCATCCATACACAGACGTCTGGACAGTTACAGCTATGTAGGCGCTGTATGTAAGCGTACAACGCCTAAACGCATGTCTCCATTCATACACAGATGCCTGAACAGTTGCAGCTATGTAGCCATTGTATGTACGAGTACAGAGCCTATATACCTGCCGCCATCCTTGCACATATGCTTGGCTTTATGTAGCTATTTAGGCTACATATGTATAAGTAGACAATGTCATGCTAGTGAAAAGTTATGTGAATTGTCTATTATCTTTAATTAATTAGGTCATAACCAACCTATTATCGTTCTATATTGCAGCATAAGCCGATAAGCTAATGATTTATCGATTAGGCCTCGTCTGGTAAGGCAGTCTCCGATGATTCTTATGACAGCATCTTGACAATGACAGAATCTCTCCACAAATTCCGCGATTATACATGGTCATGATAGTACGTGAACTGCAAAGATCAATAATGCCTCGAAGCTTTTTTAATAACACCGTGCCTGTGTAGAGTTTAAGATTTTGTTGCCACTTTTCGCCGCAAAATAGGCATAGCGCCGGTTCTCGTTCCAGTGCGAACCCTAGCACACTAATAATAATATTCAAAATTCTTTTCTCATCCATTATTGGTCGATACTGTGTGGTTCTTTGGTGGTTTTTAGATAAGTGATACATTTCGTGCTAATATGTCCTCTTTTATACTCGTTTGGACTATAATTATATAATTATACTAGATTTTAAGGAAAATAGGGGATAAGTGCATCTAACTATATAAAATTATGCAATGCCGCATTTTTTATAAGTACCGTAATTTTTAATTTGAAACCGATTCTTGTACAAAATGCTACATTTAAAAATTTAAATTAAGTATTAAATTTAATATAATACTATTTTATGCAAATCGGCACATTTAAAATATTTAATAAGGTAGTAAATTTAATTAAAACCTTATATATATGCATGTATGTATTTAGATTCTTGTATTTATATGCCGCTTTTTTGCATATCGATTAAAATCGATATATATCTGGCCAATTCTTACATTGATCTGACTCATTTTACGTATTGATTAATCATCAAGTGAAATACTACAAAAAGTATTAATTTATTTGCAGATTTAGAATAAAATAATAATTATGTATTAGGAGTTTATAAAAAAGCAGTAGTAAAGGCCACCATGATGTTGGAAAACGGGCGTGTGTCAACCTTGCAATCTAATGCATAACACTGACAAATATGACACTCTCATTCGTTAAGACGTTAACCTCGGTAGCGAATGACCGCGCTTATTATGCTTCAACTGCTCCGCTATTGAAAATACTGCGTTGCTTAATGTGACGTAGGCGGCAATGTTTTAATTCCTGCAGCGAATGAACGCTTATCAAGTTTCAGATGTCCGGACATTTAACATAAGGCGTGGGTTAATGAACTGCACATACTACACCTTCAATGTTCTTCTGTTCTCCTAATACTTTTATCTTTGCACAATCGCTTGAAATCAACAAATATCGATGATTGATCAATCGATCTATCTTCTTTTTATTGGCAAATACATATAATATATATTCGAAATAGCTATTAATCCTCTACAAAGCCAATATAGCGATCAATCGATTAATTTAATAAATAGACTAGTGCTTATTTTAAGAGTCATCTGCACATGCATATGCCATATGCAGTTATTATTGTATCAAACATAATATAAGTCAATAAAGTGTTGTGTGCGTGTGTGCGTGTGTGCGTGTGTGTGCCGCTTCCAAAAGATTCTTTTTCTCTTTATATAATTAAAATGAGATATTTTATATCAAATGAATATTTTTATAAATTCAGAACTCCACGTGCCGTTTTCGATCCTGGATTTTACTTTTGCAAACTTGCAAAATATGCAGTTGAAGTTGGTGGGGGAATATGGTGGGAAGTAGCTGAATTTTGCAAACTTGCAAAATATGCATTTGTTTTGGCTGGGGGAGATGGTGATGGTATGGCCTGGCTACACCCATCATCGCATTCAGTCTCTATGCAGCCGTCGCCTAGGGAACATCACGACCTGAGTAGCTAAATCTCTCTCTTTTCGCGTGCATGTGTGTGGTTGTGCGTGCGTTCGGCACTATGGCTCGTGCGCGAGCGTGTGCGTGTGTGGCACTATGGCTCGTGCGTGTGCGAGTGCGTGTGTGGTACTATGGCTCGTGCGCGTGCGAGTGCGTGTGTGGCACTATGGCCCGTCAAAACTAACCTGTCCTCGTCAGAGGTTAATGACTCTGTCTCAAGGTCAAGTTTGTTTTGACGCGCCATAGTACCACTATAACTACTGTCAAACATGATGGTTCTTTTACGTCCAATCCCTGCCGAAAATGGACAATTCAGATGGGAAACAAAAATGGAGGTGTTGATGGAATCAGTGCAAAAACCCTTAAAACATGCATCTCTTTTCCTTTGGCACACATGTTTAATGAATGCATAGAAAAGGGAATATGGCCAGAAGATCTAAAATTAGCCGAAATAATTCCTATTTATAAATCAAAAGAAAAGCACTCACCAACAAACTACATACCTATATCTTTGATTTCAAACATCGCCAAAATATTTGAAAAACTATTGCATAAAATAAAATAAAATAGCATATTTTTGTATTGAGTGCAACTTATTATCCAGTAAACAATTTGGATTCAGAAAAGGGAAAGGTATAAAAGGTACGTTATATGAAATTACAAACATAATTTACAATCAACTAGACACAAGTAATTCAATAGCAATAACTATCCTGGATCTAGCAAAAGCGTTTGACACAGTAGATCACCAAATTTTACTAGACAAACTGTATAATTATGGCATTAGGTGAAACGCACACAACCTAATAAAAAGTTATCTAAATAACCGAAAACAAAGAGTCAAATTAAACAATTACAACAGCAATTTCGAAAATATCAACAAGGGAGTTCCGCAAGGTACTATACTAGGAACATTACTATATTTATCATTTATATCAACAATTTATTAAACTCTTCGTCTGAAAACGCAATATTATCATACGCGGACGATACTGCTATAATAACTGGAAACAACTGGCTAGAGGTTGAAACTAAAACGAACATCTATTTACAACAAACATCAAATTGGTTAGCACTAAATAAATTGTCTTTAAATACAGATCAAACAGTGTATACGGAATTTGGAAAAAATTGCAACAGCACACCGAAAAATTTGAACATAAACATCCAGGGTAACAACATAAAAAGAGTAGATGAAACAATATATCTAGGAGTTATTTTCGACAGTAACTTAAGATGGAACGTACACATCAATAAAATTTACGATAAAAATAAATACCTCACTTTCACTTTCTACAAATTATCTAGAATCATGTCCATAGGAAATATGAGAATGCTCTTTTTATGCATTATTTTATGCTTATTATGCACTTTTTTGCAGTATAGCTACTTATGGTATACTGGGCTAGGGAGGGGCATATGCAGGTAGAATAAGATGTTTACAAAATTTACAAAATAGATTATTGAAATTAGTAAACAAGAACAACTTTATCCTTGACAAAAATCCACTAAATATTGAACAAACTTTTACCTATGAATCACTAATTTACCATTACACGGTCTTACAAGAGAAATATTTAGAATCTAACAACCCAACAAGAAATAAAAGCATACAAATCCCTAGACGCCTCAGAAACATACGTATAAAAAATAGTTATACACGAGCACTAACCAACTTCAATAAACTACCGAGTAAAATGAAGAATATCAAGAACAAAAGAAGCATTAAAACAAACATAAAAAATTGGATTAGAGTAAATTAATGAACGAAGAAATAGACTGTTACGCATTAAAAAACTATTTACTCCACTCAATCACAATACATTCAAGGAACACAGCATTATCACATCCTACATTGGAAGTCCATGGGGATGTGATAGTTACAGATAAACTAATACAATACGTACGAACATATATATGTGCACACGGTAACTGCAAATTACACTATAATAGATCTCATCGCAGAATATCTAACTATAACTAGAAGAAAATGCAATCAAACCATACTGAACTTATCAGCATAACAATTAATATAGCTGAAGAAACCATCAAAAACATCAACGAAACCAGACTTGCCCATTCTACGCAAAAAACTATTAAAGAGAACTGTGACTTATGCCACTACCCAAAAATAAAAGGAATAAAACACCAACATTATATAAAAAAAGAGAAGTTTATCTCTTGTGATGACATTAAAATTGATTTTAAACCTATAGAAGAAGTCTTTATAAGAATGTACGAAATAGCAACATAAAATACAAACAAAATTTTAGTAAATCAAATCCCTAATCCTCCAGGAAAACAAATCAAACCAAACAATGAATATAGAATGTCATACGGAGATATAAATTACCTTGGAAATAACAAAGCACTTTTGTATTTTTATAGAGGAGTTAGAGGCATAAACGTTCACCAATTCAATGCAGCCTATATCGAGACTACTGAAATTCAACGATATAAAGCAGTAGATGACATTGTTTTCACTTCTTCTTGTAAATGTGATTCTGCCTTACAACATAGAGAAATGTTCCCACACTATCGTGTAAAATGTGGACTCTACCATGCAACTCTGAGGAGTCACCGAAGCGACCCACAACCCTTTACAAGTTGACGGCGGCAGTCTGAAGACGTGGAGGAGTTATACCAGCCTTCCCCTAGTTCCGAAGAGAAATCGGAAGAGGACAATTTCGAAGAAGACAGCAGGAGAGCGACCAGGACTGAGAACGCGGAAGCACGAGCGCGTGTTGAACGAAGATATGAGAAAATCATATAGTCACTATCGGCACTACAGCCTATTCATTCGTCTGCACCGAGAGATTCGCGACGACCGACCCAGAAAGGGAAGGGAAGAGAAGAGAAGAGAGGCAGAGCCTCCAATTAGCGACACGGGAAAGAGCAACAGGAAAAGTCCAGGGATGACCCAAAGCTAAAATTACACCAGATCGCGGCGATAAGAAATCACTCTGACACCGATTTGAAAGGCCTGGATAAAAGGAAAAAGGCAACTACAGGAAAAAGCACTTCGAAAACCCGCGGTCGACGGGCAACGACACGGAAAGACACCAATGAGGAGAGTTCAGACGATACTCACCGTAACGAAGATGACAGCGACAGCGACAGAAGTGATATCAATGAGAGCGATAGCGACGATGGTTCAGACAGCTCAGAGAGCGAAAGCAGCAAGAGTGAACCAACTCTACCTCGCTGAAATGACCGTCACAGAAGGTCACGTCACCCTAGTCCGACAGGAAGAAATTTTCGGTGCATGAAAACTCTCCAAAGTTGGAATCTCACATCTAATGGCGAAGACCGTGGAGCTCCAGAAGAATTTTTAGCGAACCTGGAAGATTGCCGAAACAGCGCATCGTTTTCCGATAAAGAGCTGTTGGGAGCGTTACAGTGTGTATTCACCAAAACGGCCAGCATGTGGTATCGCGGAGTAAAAGAAGAGGTGATGACATGGAAAGCGTTCAAGAAGGCATTCAGGCATCAATTTGTAGGTGAATGGACGAGAGACGATTTAATGGACGAGTTGCGACGATGGACCCAAGCAAAAGAGGAATCTATTTCCCACTTTCTCTCTTGCCACAAATTTATAGTGGGGCACTTCAAGAGGCCTCCTTCAAAGAAGAAGCAAGCGAGGATCGCCTTGCAGAACCTGCTGCCGGATTATACGCGTTGGATGCGACTCAAGACAGTGGACACATTGGCCGCAATCGAGAAGTATGGACGCAGGTATGAGAAGGAAAAGGAGTTGGACAGACGATATATGCCTCCACTCGCCGCTCGAAAGTTGCGGCTGGTAGGAGCAGCTCCGCCCAGACCGAATGCGCCCATGTAAATTGCGGCGGTGGAAGAAGGCTTAGCTTTGACAGGGGACGACGACAGTGGAGAAAATGGGGAGAAAGGAGGATGAAAGGAGAGAAAAATGAAGAACAAGAAAACGAAGTTGAGGAGGCAAAAGGACGTAGCTGCACTCTCTGAGCCGCATCGAGGGCCAATGACAATTCCTGCAACAGTAACAACTCCCGAAAACCCCGTTATTTCGACACCAGACGCTCCAGGGAGCAGCACCGCAGCGAAAAATGGAAGCCTGCCTCGAAATTCGAGATGGCAGCGCCCCAACAGGAATTTTCTAGGTAGAGGAAACAATCCAAAGCCGAATCGTCAGTTTAGCAAACAATATGTAGGAGCCTGTTTCCCATGCGGATTGGTAGGACATCGAGCAAGCGAATGTCTGAATCGTGTGTGCTATCGGTGTCGGCAACCAGGGCACCGAGCGAGTGAATGCACAAACGTAGCGACTCCAACCGTAAGTTGCCAAGTATACGGGGCGTTGAACATGGTGTTGAAAACGTGCACCACCTGTGTACACTTAGAGCCCAGTTGGGAAACGAGTGGGTGGGGGGGGGGCAGCACCGTCCCCTGCTCTCCAGAGCCAGAGCTAAGGGACTGCGACAGAGGCTGGTGTTCGTATAAAGAGCGAACGCACGGAGGTGAAGGAGATAGTACTCCACCCGAACTGGATGAACTACTACGAGAGCATGTACCAAAAAACCCAGCGACGATCGGAGGAACCTGGTTGACAGAACACCACATAGATGTTAGAGGAGCGACTCCAGTAAAACATCGATGAAGGCGTCTGTCACCGAAAATGCTTTAGATTGCTCAACAAGAAGTGGCAGACATGGCAGAGAAAGGGATTATAGAGCGGTCAGCCAGCGAATGGAGTAGCGCCCCGGTGATAGTGAGAAAATCAGACGGGACGCCGACATTTTGTATTGTCTACCGAGATTTGAATAACGTGACGGTTAAGGACCGCGTACCCCATCCTAAGCATGGATGGTATATTGGATAAACTGCGCAAAGCCACATATTTGTCGAAAATTGACCTGAATATGGTGTACCATCAAGTGTCATTGGAAGAGAATAGTAAATGATACATCGCGTTTACTATTCCAAGTCCAGGGCTATGTCAATTTATTCGGAAGCCATTTGGATTGACCAACGCGCCAATGACATTTCAGCGACTAATCGACGCCTTGTTTGGACCAGAATACGAACCACAGATCTTCGGTTATTTGGACGATATCATAATAGCAACAGCCGGCTTCTTATGAGATTGCGACGGACTTCGACCTGACCCTAAGAAGGTAGCGCTAGTGACGGATTACCCGGAACCGCGCTCAGTTAAGCAGCTGTGACGTTTCCTTGGGGTGGTATTCCAGATTTATCGACAAGGATTCGGAGACTAAGATACCACTGCTCAAGTTGTTGCGACAGGGGCAAGAATGGATCTGGGGGGAGGAGCAGCTGGAGGCCTTCGACCACCTGAAGAAAGCGCTGACAACAGCACCCGTTCTCGCCCGCCCTGATTTTTCTCTCCCGTTTTCGGTGCAGTGCGACGCAAGCAATTTTGCCATAAGAGCAGTATTGACGCAGGAATTGGATGATGGAGCACACCCAATAGTTTACGTGAGCCGAGTGCGACGAAAAAGGAATGACTGGCTCTCCTCTGGTCGATCCAGAAATTACTACCATACCTGGAGGGATATCCATTTAAAGCCATCAAGAATCATAGCGCCTTACGATGGTTGAAGCATCTAAAGGATCCGACCGGGATACTGGCCAGGTGGGCACTGTAGATGCAGCAGTGGGACTTTGAAATCATCCACAGGAAAGGAGCACTGAAGCACGTCCCAGACGCGCTGTCAAAGATGTACGAGACGGATGAAGTAGCCCTGGTAGCGACAGCGACGAACCCCTGGTATGAGAAGATGGCTCAGAGAGTGATGGAGTTCCCGAGAAAATACCAGAATTGGCTGGTAGAGAACGAGGTGATACACAGGTATAGAAGAGATTCATTGTTTGACCCCATCACCAACACTGAGGAAGGATGGAAGATATTGGTCCCAGCAGAACAGCGATGCGCACATAGAGGCGTCATCCGGACACTTCGGAGTGGAAAAGACTTACGATAGAGTAGCTCGGGAATACTATTGGCAAGGGGCATGGCACAACGCGAATGCTTACGTGCGAGAATTCGACGACTGCCAGAGATACACGGTGTCACAGACTGGACAGCAAGGATTAATGGAATGAAGAAACATAGAGCGACCCTGGGCAGTAGTGGCGGCAGACATGATGGAGTTCCCACCCACTAGTTCACTAGGTGGATTGAATTGCGACCACTACGCTCGGCGGATGGCAAAGCAGTAGCAATGGCACTGGAAGAATTGATCTTGTTCAGATGGGAGACACCAGATTATTTTTTGACGGACAATGGCAAGGAATTCGATAAAAAGCACTTGAAAGCGACACTGGGTGAATACGCGGTGATACACGTGACGACACCACTGTCCGAGAGCGAGAAACCGCTCTCCGTTGCCACCGTTAGTCTTGGTTCGCGCAGAATCCGTGGAGCAGCTCAACCTCAACCTGCCAGTCCGGACGACGAGGGTCATATTCGGGGACTTGCGGCCAATCCCGACGGACGCCATGTTTGACCCGCCACCCCGGGCCTGCTTAAACTGTTGGAGGTTGGGCCATAACAAGGGGGCAAGCCCACGCCCGGTTATCCACATCTACTGTGCAAACTGCGGACGACGGGGGGTGGACCTTGCTGCATGCCCAAGCTACAGCGAGGTCCACACGCGGTGGGTGAGGGCAACGTTTAACCATGAACCGAGGTCAACGCTACCGAGGGAGCATCCGCGCACCCAGTACCGCCCCCAGGAAGAGGAGGAGTTGTTTGAAGCGGCCCGGATCAGGTCGAACCACCCGAGACGCCGAGTTGGAGGGAGCGGTGGGCGGTGCGCCGAGATGCCATCACCAGTTACTCGGAGGCGATGTCGATGTCGCCCTCGCCTACGATCGCCATGGCGACGACACCACCGTCCATCGTGGCCTCAACCCCGTGCTCACTGCGACGACCCCGAGTGCCGTTAGGGCTGCAACAACCAGGGCACCGATATCGATGCACAAATTACCCACCTATGAGGGATCGACAGCTGCAGCCCTCCAGGCATTGATGGCGCCTGCAGCAATGACGGCAGCGGATATTTCCTCCCTCCTCAGCTTCACACCACTGCCAGGGCCACTGGCAGGAGTAGTGTCATATCCCCCACCGCCGGCTCAAGTGGCGGCTATGAAGTTCCTCCCGTAACGACCACCACCACCATAATGGAGAATAACTGGACGCTGACGGTAGCGCCACCTGCCCAGCAAACTACACCCGCTCAACTGACGACGACAGCTAACCTGGACACGACAACGGACAGGCTAAGAGAGACGCAGCAACTCCTGCAGAGGTTAGAGGGATTACCACTGGAGACCCAGGACCACATTCTGCGCTCCATCTTTACCAAGAGGGCACAGTAAGTGTATTCCTCCCCACCTAGCGACACTGAGGAAAGCGATAGACCCAGTGACAATAGCGACACCTATATTAATTCGACGAAGGAAGTCACGAATGTAGGCGTTTACAAGTAAGTGGAATCCCATAGAAGATCGTGCACAGCAGGAGGTGATGCGACACTCGGCCACTAAAATCCAGGATTCCACCTACAACACCGGTTTACAAAAATTTAAAAAAATAAAACATAGCAGAGTAAAGAGAGATTGATGTTAGGATAGCGGATACAAGGGGATAGATAGATAGATATAATGCTTATTTGTAACATTTTATAAAATTTAAATACAGTTTCAATATTTATATACATTCTTTCTCGCTTTGTAATATCAAAATCATGCTTATGTCTATACAGGATGGATCAATTTCGGATAACAGGACATATACCATTCGATAGATCTCAAAATTCTAAGAACAATGTATATATCTCGTTTTTCGATCCAACAAGTAGCTTCCGAGTTATTAATTGTTAAAAGTTAAGAAGATGAGCCAATCAGCGGGCGGCTATAGCGGACGGTAGTATCGGCTGCGAAAAGTGGAATGGAGCAGCGCGAAGAGATGGGGAGTGGCGCTCGTCGCTCGCGGTTGCGCGTACGCTTGCACCGAGCGCGGAGGGGCGCAGGGACAATTGAACAGCTAGCTGAGCTAGCTTACGCCAAAAATTGATTGTTGCTTCCTTTTTGAAAAATGCTGGATAGCTTATTTATATCATAAAACTTATTTAATCATTTTAATAGTCGATAGTAATCATTTCAATACTTATTGATAAAAAATATTAAATCTTGCAATGAACAGTATTAAAGATCTAAGTAGGGAAAACCTAAAATTTTTTAATTAAAAAATCTGGTTTGGTTAAGGTCTGAAGATTCAGAAAATTTTGGGGTCTACTTAAAGTGTAGAAAGATACATTTAATATTAAATTTACTATGTAAATAATCAGGAGAGTAAGTAATACTTA
>UELU01098756.1:0-10895 GCA_900490025.1 Megastigmus dorsalis
TCTCTCTCTCTCTCGGGTAAGTCTCGTATACACGCTTTCTCTTCGCTCTCGCTGTCAAGCTTTGGTACTGCTGCCTGCCTGCCTTCGGGCGTTTTGTTGCAGGTAACTTGCATGCGCCCTTATGCAAGCCATCATCTCCATCGATATCAAAACTGACGACAATGAGTTAATTATACTATTATCTATTATAGTAATAATTATACTATTATAGTATTTCGAATACTATCCCTTTTATTTGACCTTTACCATGACCTTCAAAGGTAAAATTATTGAAATGGCCAAAAACATATCTTAATGTAAAATTTTCCGTTCTATTCATTTCTGATATCAAAAATATAGGGTCTCATTAAAAAAAAAAAATTTAACCTCAAATGACCTTTGAAATTAGGGTCAAGGTCAAATACAAGGTCGCCTTCAGTTAGCCAGGGAAAAATCCTAAACCTCTGTCTTATACATTTTTGTAACGGGGCACAATGGTATGAACAGGGCCAAAATGGCATGTTGGTCAATATTGATCGCAATATGATGTCTCAGAATTAAAATAAAAGGTCTAAAAATTCGCTTTTACAATATTAAAATAATTTAAACATTAAAAAACTTAAATGAAATGAAAATTAGAATTAGTTGCCTATTTTATACGAATTCCATTTCGTCCTCGAGGTCAGACATTTCTTCATTGTTCTCAACCCCACTAATTTTTGATAAGCTTTCATTGTGAGTAAAACTACTTTTTTGATGCTCCTTTTTTCTAATTCTCTTAAGTAAGAAATATAGGAGTTTAACATTAAAAGCAATCGATTAAAAGTATCAGACAAATTACACAGGCCGACAAAATTTATCAAAATTCAGACCCAAAGACCACTCTCAAAGAATTGTGCGCACATGCACAAAGACATATCCTTATCTATCCTGAAACCAAACAAAGGGGAAGATGAGAGGTATTTACGACCTTTTTGCTCGTATTCGACGTGGAGAGAGATTCAACGGATCTATTACCACGAAACGCTTTCGCGAGCCCTTCGGTCGACCGGGCTTTAACTGCGCAACCGTAACAGACGATGCAGTCTTCTTAGTACGCAGTCTCGCTCGCTTAACACATTTCGCGGCCTTCCGGGGCGTTCCGCGGGGCCTCGAGGTTTGTGGCACACGGTCAACCATTACATCTCCCGTTGGAGTGTTGCTGACCTGTGCGTGCGCTATGCTCGCTCGTGGCGGATCGCCTAATGCCATCTCAACGCTCGCATCCAACGTAGGTTGAGTCTCGGCGTCATCTTCTTCGATCAAGTCCACTTGACTCTCTTCCGCGACATATCGCTTAATCTGCTCCGCATGGACGGACTTAATCAGCTTGCCGTCCTTATTTTTAAGCTCGTTGGTATTAGAACCTAGCTGGGCTGTTATCTCGTACGGACCAGCAAATTTAGGAGCTAGCTACGCGCTCAGCCCCTGAGCTGTTTATGCTTGAAAGAATCTTATTCTTCTTCCACACTTAGTCTCCAACTACAAAGTCAGCTGGCCTTCGACGTGCGACATAATAGGCAGCCTGTCGATCATGTGAGGCATCCGACTTACGACTCGCGCTATCACGCAACGTAACGAGCTCTTGGATCTTCCTTTTCCATCTATCCAGAGCTTCGTTTTGCTCTTTATCAAGAGCAACCAATTCTTGATTTCTTCGAATTGTCCAAGTAGGCAATGGCTGCCTACCATAGTTCAATAGGGCTGGACTGGGGTCTACCGAACTATGCACAGCCGTATTGAAAGCAAAAACAAGCTCTGGCAAATGCTCGTCCCAAGTACGATGATTCTCTTCGATAAATGTCACTCATCGTCATCATCGTCTTTATGGAACGATTAACTCGTTCCACTGAGTTTGCTTATGGATGGTAAGGTGGCACCGTAGTATGCTGCACCTTTCTCTCTATCAGAAAGCTATCAATGGCACGGTTTTTAAACTCAGTGCCATTGTCAGAGACGAATGCTTAAGAAGCTCCATATCTCATAAAGACCCGCTCATTGAGCTCCTTAAGGACGGTTTTTGTGTTGACCTTGCGAATGGGGATTACCTCTACCCATCGCGTAAATAAATCCTGAAAGATTAAGATATATTCATAACTTCTCAAGGATTTTGGCAAAGGACCCGTAATATCACCTGCAACCACTTGCTACGGTTTAGTGATAGTCCTTCGCCCCATAAATTTAGCCGGTGCGCGTTGTTCGACTTTACACTGCTGACATACAGTACATTGTCGAACATAGGCCTCTACGTCGTTATACACACCCGCCAAAAGTATAAATTGGCTACTCGGGTGTATGTTTTCTCTCGGCATAGATGATCTGAAGTCGTCTCGTCAAGCGACTCTTGAATAACTTCTTTCCGTTTCTCTATCGGTACGACGAGCTTCCAAGCATCATCATCGCCTATAGTACCTTCTAAAGCTTCATCTAGCCTATAGAAGTACAGGTGACCCCCTGCAATCCTACTCTTAGGATTGCGAGTCGGATCCTTTTCTACTTTCTGTACGCAGCGCAAATACTATTTATCATGGGTCTCTTTGACCCAAAATATTGCGCTGACAGCCGGCTCTTCATTCTCGTACATATGAGATAGAGCATCAGGCACATTATTAAGTGCGCCTTTCCTATGCTTGACTGTGTATGTATGGCCTTGCAATTCTAAGGCCCATCGAGCAAGTCTGCCTGTAGGATTGTGTAAACTACACAACGAGGGAAGGCTGCTATGGTCAGTTATTACTTTGAACGCATAGCCCCCTATGTATGGCCTAAATTTCTTTATAGTCCATAGTACGGCAAGACACTCTCTCTGTCACGCTGTAGTTCCTTTATGCCGGTGACAGAGTACGGCTTGCAAATTCGAGCACTCGCTCTTCTCCATCTATTATCTGAAGAAGTACTGCTCCTAACCCAGTATCGCTAGCATCCGTTTGCACAGCAAACTGTACATCAAAGCGTGGGCGCTGCAGCACAGGTGCAGTCGTGATCAAAGCTTTGATTTGATCAAAAGCTGCTTGTTGCTCTTCGAGCTACTCATACTTCCTAACTTTCTTAGTTTGCTGGATGAGTGGTTCAGCGATCGTGGAAAAATCTCTTACAAATTTTCTATACCACGAAGCCATGCCCAAGAAACTTCTCACCTGTTTTAAGTTTCTTGGCGCCGGATATTTCATAATCGGCTCTATCTTTTCTGGATCCATCTCGATTTATCATCACACCGAGATATTTGGCCTCTTCTTGATAAAATACACTTTTCTATAGGTTGAGAGTAAGACCTGCCTTATCTGTTCGCTGGAGCACTTGCTCAAGCCGCACTAGATGCTCTTCGAATGACTCAGTCGCGACAATGATGTCATCCAAATAATTAAAGTCATACGGCTCAAGCTATGGTCCAATCAGTCGGTCAATGAGTATTTGAAAGGACGCTCCTGCTTAACTTAGACCGAAAGGCATTCTATTATACTGAAATAGGTCCATCCCAGGGACCGCCAATGCAGTGATGGGTCTTGATTCCGGCTTTAAAGAAATCTGGTGGTATGCGCTGCTCAAGTCAAGCGTAGATATATATCTAGCTGACTGGAGTTTGCGCAGGATGTGATCCATAAACGGCAATAGATAAGCATCTGGCTTAGAAACTGCATTGACTTTTCTAAAGTCTATGCACATTCTATACTTGCCGCTACTCCTTTTTGCCATCACGATTGGACTGGCCCAGCCGCTCTAAGATGGCTCAATCATTCCGGCCTCGAGGAACTCCTTTACCTGGCGGTACATTTCCTCTTCGATCTTTTTAGATGCAGGATAATGCTTTTGCTTAAAGGGTCGAGCTGAACCTACATCTATGTCATGCTCCAACCACTTAGTACACCTAAGTATACTCTCTGGAGCCCTAATAGCTCGATCAAGCAACCGTTAAAGCTGCTCTCTCTCAGCTGACTCCACGTCAGCGAGTCCTATTGCGGAAACACCTGTAACTTGCCTCTCGCTAAGCCCAGCCGTTTCGAGATCTACCTGCCTGTTTTCACCCATCAAAAACAGCTTATTCTTGCAAGGATCTAAGATTACCTTAAACAATCTTGTAAAGTTGACTCCGACATAACAGTCAGAGTCCAACTCAAGCATAATAGCGACCGTTACATCCTTTTGGATCCCTGCGATCTCGAAAGGTAAGCTAACATAGCCTACGATGGATGAGTAATGACTATTTGCCATTCTCGCCCCTCTGCCATAACCAGGCCGAAGCTCTCTGCCACATGCACTAGCGATCTGTAGTCGTACAGATCCCATCACAGAGCATGCGGCTCCTGGATCAAATACTGCTCGAACCATGTAGCCACCAATGTGCACTTGGAACGGTGTTCGCTCTCATCAGAATTCGAACATCCTTCTATTGACCCCTCTGGTTGCTCAGAGGTCCTCTTACCTTCTGAGCAACTCTTATCAGTCTCTTAGGCCGATTCGGAGGTCTCAGCCGGGGTTATAGGAGCCGCAGTGACCTCTGCTGCGTGCTCCTTTTCCCGTTTTCCGTCTTGTTATTCGGGCAACATCACGCCGAATGCCCCGGCTGATCACAAACAAAGCACTTAAATGGATTGTTCACTCTCCTGGGGCTAGATGTACGAGAATCGCCACTATGCTCTGCTCTAGAGCCTTTCTCCTTAGAAGAGCTCTGCCTGTTTTTCGACTTACAATACTTCTGCCTTTTCTTGGATTTTCGCGGAGACTTGCTCCGCGAGGGATCCTTCATTTCTGCTCTAAAAGCCTGCACCTCTTTTAAGATTTAAGCCAAATCCGGTATACCTCGCAGCGCTTGGCTCACTGCCGCTACGTTTGTCTCTGCTACTGCAGAGACGCTTGACTTCGCCTTCTGCGGTTTGGCTGTTCTCTTGTATGCCATCTCCTGCATTACTGTGTGCTGTGGAGACGGCGGAGGTTTAAAAGCCTCGCCAGCCGCAGATATGAGCTTCGCTTCTCTAGCCAGTTCCATCAGGGACTCTCCGTCACGCGCCTCTGCGCGACGTACCATGCACTGAAGCTTTGGTATCGTGTTCCGGTACATAATATCTAGCTGTGCCTTCAGCCTCGATTGATAAAATCACGTACAGGCTCATCTTGGCCTTGCGTCCTCGCATTGGCCTCTGCTACCGGACGCTGCTGAAAGCCTTCGTTCGCTCCGTACCATCATTCAGCAGCTGCACAGAACTCAGCCCCTGTTCTCCATTTGTCGCGATCATTTCTGTACCAAATGGCCGCAACACCAGTCAATAATTCTGACAGAGAGGATAGTAACTCCTCGTCTGTCAGATTAGCCAATATTCGACACTCTTCAACTCTTGTCAAGAATAAGTCGATACTTGGTCTTTTTCACCAGACAATCGAACTTGCCATTTTCTGACAATCTGGCCCACGTCTCTGTTCGATGATCGCAAATGAGAGTTATTCTCCTGCATCGATCTGGTATTGGATCTGAGCACGTCACCAGTACTCAGATCCATCGTTTCGGTGCTCATACTCTCTGGTCTGTGGCTACCTGAGCGATTTGCCCTTCCCCAGGCTGCGCCTACTCCCTGAGCACCTGAAACTTTGGGATCCATTCTTGGCATATGTGTATCCTCCAGGAGGCTGCTATTTTCAGGATACTGTGAATAAATATCTTGAAAATTTACACGTGCCCTCCTCCGAGCTATAGTATCGGCATGCATCTCTTGACGCAGGCTAAATCTAGTCTTGTGCTAGAATGATTTCTGATTTTACTCCTCCTGCTGCATGCTAAACTCCGGCGCAGTTGGCCTCAACTGACCTCTGCCGCTTTGCACCTCCCGCGCTACGGCCTTCCACTCTGCTTCTAATACTGCACAGCGTAGAGAGACATCTCTTACGCTCTCATGCAGCATTGCGAGTTGTTGTTTAATTTCGGTGAATATATCCATTATATTCGCCGAATTTTCTCTTTCTGGGACTGACGCTGGGTGCTTCTCGTTTTCACTTTTGCCCCTTTCTGCTGCGTCAATCACATCAACCCCAGAATTCTTTTGTGGCAGCCCTTCTGGCTGCCCACATCCCTCATACTCCTCATCTACGTAGTTCTCTTCATGAAGCTCCGGGTTATGGTGTACATCAACCGTAACATTCCTATCTCCTTCTTGGCGAAATTAGCTCAGTGTATATAACTGAGCTTCTCTTTTTTCATCCCATTCTTTTAAAATAGGATCTTTCGCTAGAAGATGTACAGGGTGCGTACTATCATGACTTGCATCATTGTCATCGATAGTCGCCCTTGATACCTCGAAAGATTTTTCCTCTATGTAGGCCCGACGCAGCTCCTCTCGCTGCATCTGGGCCTTGATTTCGTCCGTTTCATACGTAGGCTCGAAATCGGCTGCTGAGTACTCGCCCAACAGCCGCTTCTGCAGACGACTTTTTTTGGCGAATTGCAAGCCCTCGCGGCTTAACTGTAACACAGATAGAGCTTTCTCCAGCTCTTCGACCTCTCTCTGGAGTTCGAACGTTACTAAGTGCACTAGCTTATTATGACTAGTGCACCTTTCGAGACTTGCTCGTGCAATTATTCGACTCAAGCCGCGTTCGAATCTTGAACGCTTGTGTTCGAATCCTCTTCTGCTCGAGTCTAATGGCTTTCTGTACACTAACTGTCCTTGCTAGTGCACTTCTATTAACTTCTATGATGCACAGGCCGCCCATAGCCTGTGGTTTCGCCAAATACTAGTCTTCGGGTTCGAACCTCGCTATGCACAAGTTCGAACTCTTCTTTTGTTCGAACTTCTTTTGTTGAGCACGTTCGAACCCCTCTCTATACAATTTCTCGAATACTGTTATGGCAGGTTCGAATCTCGCCAGTGGTGAGCTGAGATCGAATTCCGTGTGCCTTCGGGTGAATATCGCCAATCTAGCGAATTTTTGCTTAAGAAAATTATTCCGTGAAATCAATTCAATCAATTGATAAAACTAATCAACCGAATGACAAAAAAAAATTTATAAATATAAATTCAAACAATAATTTAAACAAATTAGTAATTTATTTAATACATAAATATTCAACGCTAGCATACCACTAGCATAGCCTTCAGCTGCGAGTACAAGCCATCCATAATTTAAATTGAAAATTAAATAAAATTTCGGTTGCCATGCCTATGCGCCTATACTCGCGCTGGTTTCGCGCCGCTGGCACACTTGGTGTGGAGCCCTCACGAGCGCTGGCTTTTCGACCGCTCGCGCCTTCTCTTGGATTGCACCCCTCAGCTCTCTCTTGGCCGTATAGCTACCGGCTGACTTGCCTGCGCAGCTGACTAGGGTCTCGCTCTCTATCTCTCACTTTTACGCCGCGCGTAGTGTATCCACTGTAGCGAGCTCCTCGGCTATCGTCGGCTCGTGCCGACGACGCTCGTGCCTTGCTGGCAACGCAGGCGCTCGCTGGCTACAGTGTACTGACGCCGACGTATTCCCTCTCACTCGTACTCACTTAAGCGCTTACACGTGCCGGGCCTATACTCTTAACTATAGCCGCGGCGCATGTAAACTAAGTCGCACTGACTATGAGCGCCATTGAATCGCGTGCCTTCCCGATTTAACGCACCTATATTGCGACGCGTATAGTGCTTGAAATATTATTTGAAATAATATTTCAAAACTGCTGCCGAACTGAACTTTTTCGGCAGCTAAAATCCGTATCTTTTACTTATTCGATTTCTGCACTAAATTCTGCAACCGAAGACGTTAAGGGAGCCAGTTGTAACGGGGCTGCGATGAGCTGCGATGAGAATCGGCTGGTTATTGCACTGGCTGCAGCCTTGCGGTGGTCACTCACACACACACACACTATCTCACAAGTCACGGTTTCTCTATCGTTCGCGTGCGGAAGCTTTCGCGGCGGAAATCGATCTAATCGACGATAGCTCCCTTCTCTCGCGCGCTAATTACCGCTCTCACTTTCTCGATCATCACCCCCGTTGCCTGAGCGCCGTCGGATCGAGCGTATTATCGAATTAACGATTGAATATTGAATTCAATCGACAATTTGTTATAGTCTACCTTATTTAGGCCTTTAAAAAATGTCGGATACCTTAATGCAGGTCCTTGTATGGTCCTGAATTAGGCAGCGATTGAATAGACTTATAAAAAGTTTCTCTATGCAAAATCGAAAAGCAAATATTTTTTTGTTTTATATATATATATTTTGATATCTACTTAAAAACATTAAAAAATGAATACAAACTTCAGGCTTATGTCAATAATATTTTTTACCTATTTCTTAAAAATATATGCATAGAAATTGGAACAGTTACAATACACAATTTGATATTAATAAGAATCGCTCTATCAAAATATATTACTATAACATTATGGTAATTACCTAATATCATCAGTTTACATTTTGATGATAAGGGCATACACAAATACTATGTGTACCACTACATCCAGTCAAAACACAATTTTTATGGTGTAATGTAGAAAAATTGGTAAATCCAATTTTAACTTCTGCATTTTCTTCTGTAAAAAGATGGTAAATTTCTTTTAAGTTTAAAAGCAAAGCTTCAAAACAACCTTTTGCTTTTTACCGTCAGAAACTTTAACAGAAACGACATCTGTCGCGGCCGCTCACTCAAAAAGCGCGCCGCTTCGGTTAAAAGTAGCGAGTGACTCACGTCGTCAAAGACGAACGGCACGATGAGGCAGCGTGACGCAGCCCCAGTGATGATAAAAGTAGCTGAATTCAGCTACGGCATAGTACCTGGGCTCAGAGTACGGAGGTTGGCAGCCCTACCCGCTGCGAGAAGCAGAACCGAAAAATAAAGGTAGTGGAAATGTAGCTTTAACTTTTTTTGTCTAAGTCTTAATTCAAAATAAGTAAAATTAATTAAAGAGTGTTGTGTTGTGGTGTACACTTGAGAAATGTGAGAAGGTAAAAATGTGAAAATGTAAATACATTATTTATTTAAATTTCTATTTATATTTTAGTAAAAATTATTGGCTATGATATACACTTATCATCAATCACAACTTATCTCTTATTGAATTTAATGGATATGATATATATGATTAATTTACTTTTGATCGATCTGTAATGAAGTCAATATTTAGAAATAATAGAGTTTTCATATATTTCATATTAATTGATTTTATCGAACAATAAACTGTGATGTAATTTATATCGAGTGTAGTAAACCATTTATGGAAATAAAGGAGGATGCCGATAGCGGCCCATGGTCAAACTTGGAATGAATCCTATAAAATCGACTTCAGCACAAAGAATCCTTAAACTTTAAAGTATTTAAATAAAAAATGTCTTCTCTATGAAGTGGAAAATATAAAAAAAGTTATTTTTTCTAATTTTTAACACTAGATGTCGGACGAAATCTTGAGTTTTTCACTCATTTTAACAAAATTGACTTGAAATTTTTTTATATTTCCGCGCATTTCCACCGACCAAATTTTATTCCAATATTAATATTTTGATCAGCTCTAAAGAATAAAAAAATTTTGTACGCTTATCTAGGTTAATTTATTTTCTACGCATTCGTCGGCGACCTCCTTTAAATCGATATTAATATTAAAGTAGTTGTAAAAGTCCATGGAGATTATATGGATCAGTGATATACGCCAATTTCTAAAAAAATAGATTATTTTAGATTATGTGAAACCTACCACTTGTATAGCTGCTCCTCACACGTTCAGCCACGACTTCATAATTTAAATGAAACATTGCATAATAATCATAAAAAATTTATATGTCATTTATTTCCTAATAACCAAAAATTAAATATTATTTACGAATCTGTCGAAAGCCAATATAAAAACCGCTGACAATTCATTGGCACTTAAGTTCCTCTAACTTAATATTTTGTTCCAATATACATGTATATATAATTTATAAATAAATTATGTAACAGAGTATTTCGGGGGATAACTTATGCAGCAAGTTACTCACCCCGGGGCGTACCGAGCATGCCCGACGGCAACTCAAGACACGAGTAGCCGCGGCCTATTACTAGGTGAGAGCTCCGTGCTCTCACTTCTCTCGTTCTCGGTGTGTCTGTGTGCGTATGTATCCCCACACACCCACAGTATTAGGCACCCGACCGTTCAAAGGCGCACCAAATGACTATGTTCAAGTAAAAGAACTGTAGAAAAGAGCGACAAAAGAAATGAAGAGAGATGGCTAGAAATAATGACAAAAATAAAATTAATGAGAGAGAAACATGAGAATGAGAGAAATGAATGGAAAAAAGAAAAAGAGGAGTTACGCTTAAGAATTAATAGGCTAGAACGTGACAAAGAAAGGAAAGAAAGAGAAGAAAAAAGAAAAAATATAATAATAAAAGGAATGGATTTTGAAGATGCCGATCTGGAAGATGCAGTAAGCAATTTTCTGAAAAACAAAGTTAAAGTAGAAACGAAGATCAGAAAGGCATACAATATTAAGTCAAGAGAGAACAGAAAAATTACGATAGCAACAGTAGAGAGCGTGGAGAAGAAAAAAGAGGTTATAATTAACAAAAAGAATTTAAGTGAAACAAAAATTTATATTGAAGACGATATCACATGGAAAGAAAGAGAAATACAAAATAAAATAAGAGCAGTGGTAAGAAGGAAAAGACAAGAGGGATGTAACGTTAGAGTAGGATACATGAAAATGTATGTGAATAACAAATGGTTGAAATGGAACGAACAGATGGATAGGTTTGAGGAACATTTAGAAAGAAGAGAAAGTGAAGGTTCAAATTTTCGGCAAGGGTCGGCTTAGAGAAAGATGGACAGAGTGGAATAAAAGTGTGTTTTTGGAATATAGCAGGAGTGAAAAATAAATGTAGTGAGGTGTGGGAGTTTTTAAAGAAATGTGACATCATAGGACTCACAGAGAC
>UELU01098757.1:0-22303 GCA_900490025.1 Megastigmus dorsalis
GAATTGTATCCTTTACTATTTTTTTATTTTAAGCTATCAGAGTTGGTAAATAATTGTGCGTACGTACGTAGCATACTTCTTATATTCATTTTTACAATACATATGTATCATATGTAAAATATATCCATATATTAAAATTTGCCTTTACATAAAATTTGTAATGACATATAAATTTTAAAATTTATTTAATAAAATATCATAGCAATTTTCTTCGATTTTTTTTATAATGTTATGTGCATATAAAATATATATATAAAAAATTTTTATTTAAATATTGTATTGTGGTCATAAGAGTTGACATAATCTACAATAAAGTTAATGAAATAATCTATTGTAAGAAAAATCGTAAAAATAAAAATATTTTTGTAACATACAGTTTAATACTGCACGTCGAAATAGTTTTATGAAAATATATGAATATTATTTTTTAAAACAAATATATTATAAAAAGAAAATCCTAACCCCATACACTAACACACCCCGAGCTAATGTAATTTTACAGTATAAATAATATTACATAAAATTTTTACGTATATAAATATCAGTAATGTAGCATGTTAAATCTGTAGAAAAGTGAAAAATTTGACGGCATCAAAATATGTAAATAGCGAGCGAAGCGAGCTTTCTTTGCTAGTGTTATAATTAAAACAATTGGTGAAATGTTAACTAAATTATTAAATTTATTACATTTACATTATTATACTACTAGTAATACACACACATATATATATATATATATATAGCGTCGGAAAGAATTTTATACGTGATCGCATATCTATATATAGCGTCGGAAAAAATTTTTATGCGTGCTCGTATATCTATATGTACACCTAGACATCAAGTACGACCGAACTCCCTACCTAGACATGAAAAACTATGAACCGCACTAGTTAGACTTCATTATCGGCGACTCTGGCACCTAGACATCAGGTACGATTGAATTCCACACATAGACATAATTATCGATATACACACCTAGACAGAGTATAATATGATTATATTAATATATAATTTTATTCGGTATCTTCCAATATTTAATTTGTTTATCTATATATACTATTCTCTATGTTACCTATATTTTGTATTATTTTAGTTTCTACTTGTAATCTCTTGAGGATGACATACATAGAATATAGACTTGTATCGGGAATAAATTTGTATGTATTTGTATATCTATATATAGCGTCGTAACTTGGATCTTCTTTTTTACGTATTTGTATACCTATATATAGCATCTGAATTCTGATCTTCTTTTTGTACTTACTTGTATATCTATATGTAGCGTCAGCCGAAAATTTAGCGAAAGGAAATCGCCCGAAAATTACCATTGGTGATAACTTAAGAACAAAATAATCTTTGGGGATAA
The DNA here is from genome assembly GCA_900490025.1 of Megastigmus dorsalis. Lineage (NCBI taxonomy): Eukaryota > Metazoa > Arthropoda > Insecta > Hymenoptera > Megastigmidae > Megastigmus > Megastigmus dorsalis. The sequence continues at coordinate 1,367 of UELU01098757.1, forward strand.
AACTTTTTTCAATTAAAGTAGAAATTTAAAATCTGTTGTAATATCTTGATGATGTCATACATGGAATAGACTTGTATCGGGATGAAATTTGTACATATTTGTATATCTATATATAGCATCTGTACCACTCGATAAACTGTCGTTAAACTATGAATTTAAAAAAAGAAAACTAAGGCATCACGAAAGGAAAACAGAGTCCAAATCATACTCTGAGTTACTAGCGTATCATGCGAGGTGAAGAGGTAGCAGCGCAATACAGTAAGAGCAGCTATACGAGAGTTGTCTCTCACGCTGCGCGCGTGCCAGTCGCCTGGTAGGCGGGCCAAAGATGGTCGGCTTTAGACCTCTTACGGACTCGCCTACCATCAATATAGTTTAATTTACTTAATTCTCTAAGTTTCGTGGGTATTTCTCCTCTGGCGACGTTGAGAATATTTATCGAAATTTTGATCGCCGGAAGTACGTCATCACGGACCGGAAAGAGGATGATTCCGGAAACTGAAATATAATGAAAAATGACAACGGAAATTTCAAACAAGCTTTATTATTGAACGCATCCATCTTTTTTAATGAAGTTGGTTTAAAAAAAGACGATAAAAGTCATATCCCTATTTTGAAAGGGAGAAATGGTTACTTGTTTAAGTTTTTAACCCTAAAGTCAATTGAATGTCTGTCATTGTCTCGCATGGGTCAGTCCGTTTAAGTGGTCTTGTCTCTGTCCAAGTTTTTTTCTTGTCATGTCTCGTCTGTCTCACCGCAGTCTTTTTGGAGGGCTCTGGCTCGGGCTCTGGTGGTTGGGCCTTTTTCTATACGCTCAGGTCCATGCACTCCTCCTGTATTGGAGCTGTCGTTGGTGGCGGTGTCTTGTCCGCTGTTGGCGCGGCTTCGCCTGGGCCTTTTTCGCTTACGGGTGACCGTGGGCACGATTGAGAACGGCGCGTACTGCGACGGTACTGGCTCATCTGAAGGGAAAGGTGGAGGGTTCGATACAGAAATTTTAGACTTACTTGTTTTGTGCTTGAGATCCTTGGTGTGTTTCTTGCCCACCTTCTTTCCGTCTAATGTTTCTAGGACAGCGATAACATTAGATCGCATTTTTGTGATGTGATAGGACACGTCAAATTTCTTTGTCAGTTTCGCAGCTACAAAATTTATCGGGGAGGATAAAATCCTCCTTCTTCTTCAGACTAAATCTCTCTCTTTAAATATTACTTCTCGTCTCAATTTATTATAACATTTCGCCTGTTCTATGCTAGCCTCAAACGTATTTCTTGTTACCAGATCATGTAAGGCGTTCAATCTGAGCATTCTGTTTTTCCATTGATCGAGGGTGAGTTTTTCCACCGGTACGGTTTCGGTTTCGGCATTACGTAAAGAATACGTGTTTCTTGGTTTGCAACCAAAATTTAATAAAGCTGGCGAAGCTTTTGTTGATGTTTGTACCGCGTTGTTTATCGCAAATCGTAATTCAGCGAGATATGTGTCCCACTCTCGATGGTCAGATTCTAAGTATGTGATGATCATTTCTTTAATCGTACAGGTCGCGCGTTCTACCGGGTTCGCCTGTGCGTGATACGGCGGAACAGTTATGTGTCGAATTTTAAATTCCTTAGCTAAATTTTTTAATAATTTATTTACGAACTTGGTACCGTTGTCCGTTAAAATTTCCTTGGCCGTACAGAACCTACATACTATTAAATCTAAGAACGCTTTTATAACGGTTTTTTGTGTCGTTTTACGTAATGGCATAATCTCCACCCATTTGGTGAATAAATCTTGGAAGACTAACGTGTACACTGCTCCGGTTTTGCTTTTGGGAAGAGGGCCTATTATATCCATGGCTACTGTGGACCACGGACCTTCCACTGCTCGAACATTCATTAAAACTGCTGTTTTGGCTTGTTCGATTTTTACTTGCTGGCATAGTTTGCATTCTTTGACGTATCGCAGTGTATCTTTCCACATGCCTGGCCAATAATAATATTTGACTAGTGTACGAAATGTTTTATGAATGCCGAGTTGTCCCTCTTGCAGGAGGTTGTGGCATTCTTGAAGCGCCCTTTTCCTATTGGTTAAAGGAAGCACTAGCTCGTCCATTCTAGTGATTCTAAAACCGGATATTCTCGGTGAAAATAAATTTGTCCGTTATGGACTCTCCAATCTTTATACACTTTTGGGTGTGTTTCTACAGCTTCATCTTTCATTCTGTACCAGGTGTATGTTGTCTCACTTATTGCAGGTACCGCTTCCACTTCAGTCTCGAACATTCGGGAGAGCGCGTCGGGTACGTGGTGTAGTGCACGTTTTCGGTAGACTATTTCAAAATCGTACTGTGATACTTCAATTGCCCAACAAGCGACTCAGCCGACTGGTTTGTGTTGGCGATACATCCATTTCAAGCAACGATGGTCTGTTATCACGGTGAAGTGATAGCCTGCTAAATATTCTCTGTATTTTTGTATCGCCCACGCGACCGCTAGGCATTCCTTTTCGGTGACTGTGTAGTTGGTATCTGCGTTGTTCATCGTGCGACTCGCGTATGCGATTAGTCGCTCTTCGCCATTCTGAACCTGCGTGAGAACTCCTCCGAGACCATATGAATTCGTGTCGCATTGTAGAGTGAAGGGTACCGCAAAACCGGTGTAATCCAGTGTCGGAGCTGACGTTAATGCTTATTTCAATGCTTGCATTGCGTTTTCGTGCTCTTCCTTCCACTCGTACCGCTTGCTTTTCTTAAGCAGTTTGTGCAGCAGAGCAGCCATGGTCGTGAAGTTATCTACGAACCGACGGTACCAAGAGGCCATACCTAGGAAACGTCTAAGTTGTTTTAAATTCGTTGGAATCGGGTAACTCTCAATCGCCTCGATTTTACGAGGATCGGCTTTAAGTCCGTGTTTGTTAACTATGTAGCCTACATATTTGACTTCATTGCAACCAAAAATTGACTTTCCCGATTGTTGGTGAGATCTTCGTCTAGCACTGCTATTAGAACTCTCCTTAGCTATGTTAAATGTTCTTCGAACGTTTCCGAGACAACTACAACGTCGTCCAGTACGAAAATGCATAAGGTTGTAGTTCTGGTGCTATGACTCTGTCCATAATTCTTTGGAATATTGCAGGTGCATTCGAAAGGCCAAACGGCATTCTCGTAAACTGGAAGACTCCTCGGCCTGGTACCGTAAAGGCTGTGAATTCCTTGAAATTGGCCTCCAATGGTACTTGTAGGTATGCTTGACTCAGATCTATGGTACTTATAAATTTCGCTGCGCTTAACTGTTTTATTATCTCGTCCATCCTTGGTAGAGAATAGGCATCCTTTTTTGGAATTTTGCCAACTCCGCTGGCTCACCTATTCGGAATTTTGATTTTACTTTCGCTTCCTGTTTCATTGAAGCGTTTCTTTACTGTATCATCTTGAGGGATGATTTCGAATCGTTTATTTTTCTCTTTGAAGAGATTTTCTGGTCGGCATTTATATCTGGTTCGATTGGAGGTTTGAAATTTTCTATCTCTTTTTTTATGGCATCCCATTGAATCCGGCATTTTTCCATTTTCATATCGAACCCTTGATGTACCGGTACCGTGTTGCCCTTGATGGTATCGCTCCCTAAGTCGATTGGATTTGTCTCGATTTCATTTAACAATTTGTTATTAGTTGGAGACTTTCTACTTCCTGCGAGGATCTTTGTCTCCTCCAATCCTCGCGAGATTAGTCTTCTGTTCCAATTGTTTATTGTTATTCAGTTTTTGGGTTCGCTTTTTCTTCTTTGGCGATGGGCAGTCTTAAGCCAAATGTCCCCAACCTTGACAGTTAAAGCAGCGAAGTCGATCTTTCTTTACTCCGCTTTCCTTGTTGCTGTCCTTTACTTGTGAAGGTTCGGTTTTGCCTCGCTGCGAGGTCTTTGAATCCGTATCGTGACTTTGATACGGTTTTCTTTCTCGTGGGATCCATTTACTTTTCGGTTTTTGCGATTTATTATCAGCTTCTTCCCCAACCGCGGCCAATCTATTTTTATCCTTAGCGGTTTTCGATAAATTTTTCTTATATTTTTCCGGAATGAAAGCAGTTTCCCATAGTGCTGATTTTCTCTTTTCAGAGGGGCCTGATATTCTTCTCTAGCGATCAGTGATGCTTCACACTCCTTACCCAGTATTTCAATGTCTCGAAACGATTTAACTTCTCGTTTATTTATTTTGTCACGATAATCTGGGTGCAAATTATTATACGTCATCTGTACTTGATCGTCTGTCGGTGTAAGAAGCGTAGAATTAAGCGATAGTTTGTAATGAAGTCCGTGATTGGTTCACCAGGTCCTTGTTTTCTCGAAAAAGCTTCTGCTTGGATTTTCACTTGAAAGTTTGGATCTCTATAGTACTCTCTAAAATCTTGAATAAAATCTTGCCAAGAGTGCCAATTTATTCTTTCCAGTCTTGCCCATTTCGCCGCCATATTTCCTAATAGATCTGGCAAGGCTTCTAACAGATCTTTATCTGTTACTTCTGTGCCGCGTCTTGATTCCTCAATTCTACATAGAAATTCTTCTGCGCTTTAGTCTGATCCCCCTGTAAATTTAATTTTCCAGTCTTTTATTAATTTTCGTGGATTAAATTTATATGCTGTCACTACTGTAGTGCTGAGTGCATCGAATGATCGAGTCGGCCTGGGCTCTTCGCTGGGCGTTGTAGCTTGAGGTATCATTCTTTCTTGATTCTCATAGCTGCAGTTTATCATTGGCACTCTCTCTCTCTGGTAGGCTATCCATTTAGAGAATATGGTGGAAAATATGTAGTATTTGTCCGATTTTCTTGTGATTGGCTATTATTTTGCGCTGAATGAACGTTCGGCCTGATTTCCTCATTTAGTCTCGGATTGATGTAGATATTTTCTCTTAACGTCTCGGTGATCGTTTGATTCGCATTTCTGTTCCGATCGGCTTCGCGTGAGTTTAAATCATACATAAGATTATTTAAATGACGTTCAAAATGTCATTTGATTCGCCATTACGGTTGAAGAAAAGGGGAAATTTACTTGCGGTCCTGCCGAGATCGAATCGCAATATTTATCCATTCCGATGGACAATAAACTACGTCTTGGTGGCCAATCACTTAAAACCGGATTTGTACTATTTAATGCTACGTTTCGTGGTTCTCCGTGTCGGCGTTCCATTTGGCGATCGTCAGCTGTGTGGATAGCCGTTATCATCTGCTGAGCGTTTACTATTGGTCTCGCGCTGTTCGCTATGCTTTGGCTGTCAGTCGACCGCGCTGTTCCAAACAGCGTCGCTGACCCGTCGTCCATCAAATCAATCAGAGGCGCGTCCCGTTCTATCCCGCTACTTCATGGCGTGGACTGGGTTTCCGTCTCGCGAGATGGTTCCAAAATTACTCCCCTCAGAGTATCATTTTGTCTCGCTGTCGGATTTTGCTGCTGCTCATTCCTGTACGATGGTTGCGGTTCTTCACGCGTGAATATTACGTTTAACTCGTTAGCCACTCGCCTACCTAAATAGTGTAGTTCTGCGCGAATTTAGTGGGGTCGATTCGCGACAAACTCCCAGCAGATGAATTCCCAAGTCTCGTTGTCGACGGCAAGGCTCCGCCAGGTCTCGAACCACAAAATCACACCCACACATGTCTCGAAAGTAAATCTAAATATTCAAATCAAAGTATTCTCGTGTACCGTACAATGAATCTCCGCTCCTTGTTATAATTTCTAAAATCACGTTCGTTGTTTAACCGAACCGGCGTTCTCGACGAGACGAAGCGGGTGAGTGAGCGCTCTTCGAATTTCGGCGCTGCAGTAGACGTCGCTTACTGTCACTGACGGTCATTGTGCGGGCCGGTACGACAGGCGGACGTTTAGCAACCGTAGGTGTCGCGAATGAGGAGGTATAACGGTTTTGGTGGGCCTTTCAAAAGGAACTCTCTTCGCGGTGGACCAATCCGCGGCCCACTCGTCTCGTCTTCACTCAATCGACGCTGGCGCGTTTCTGCGCCGCTGTCCTCCGACCCACTCGGCTTCACGCCTCTGGATACCTGTCGCTGCGTGCTCGTTGTCGGCCTCTGTGCCGATGATGCCTCGACTTCTTTGCTCTCCTTCGCTCGCTTCTCTCTTTCACTCTTCATTCTTCCAGTCACACATGCATTCTTCATTTTTGTGATTTCGGCTTGCCGGACCTTCTCACTTCATTACTTAATTAAAATTACTCTCTTATAGTACAAAAAAGGCTTGGAACAAGACTCCGCAATTTGAAAAAAGATGTGAAACATATTGGAGGCCGTGGGAAATTAACTGGAAAATTGATATACGAATTGAGTGTGTACTACGCACGGGTTATACGTCGAAATACTGATTCAGTAGAGAATATGCGCAAGGAAATATATGCTATACTATATCCCAAAATTTCAGCTGATGAAAAACTTCAGTTCGATAGATGCCCCGCAGGAGCTGATTCTTGGTGCTCTTCGGAAAAAGCGAAAGCCTTGCCAACTATCGAGATATACATTAGTCTCTTTTGACTTTACGTGCGGTATCTGCCTCTCGGCTTAACCCACACGGCCCCCATGGGCGCGGGATTGGGATACGCCCAATCAGCGCGTTGCAGTGATGTATGAACGCACCGCACAACTACGGATTTCAAGTGGAGCGGCACACTCCATCTTTCCCTCCGTAGGAGTCGGAACCGTTCCAATACCTACCGGCTCTGCAGGCGGGTGCCCGAGTTGAGGCCGCAACTCACACGGCGTGATCGGCTCCAGATGAGGGGCTCTCACCGCCCATCTCCGGCGCCACCACTAGCCCGCCATATGGGCTGGCAAACACTGCCTCTACGAGTCCAACACCAACGACCGGGACAGGACAAATGTCCTGTGGGCCCCCAGTCCCCGTAGTACCTTTTATACTCCAGGTGGGAGTGTCATACACAAAATCACACTAGCTCTCATTCTATATGCACGTTCGATGAACTTGCACATACTTTCATACGATTCTTTCGAACTCTAATCTCACTTGCAAACTTTACATTATTCACAAATTTATACGTGACTCGGCCGCTCGCACTCGCATCCCAACGCCTTTGCCAGTCATCATGCACTCTACTCTCAATCAAACTACATGCACCCTATACGCCAAGCTGGCGTACTTCCTCCCCATTCACTATATCAACCTCATTCATTTCATGCCCAGCTTTAACATTCCAGACATTCGCGCTTCTCAGGCACTCTAGATCTCACGGGAGCCTAGTAAGACTTGCATGGCATCTGTAGAACCCGTTCTACAAACTCTCAGACGGGCATACATCACGATACGCTGACATTTATTCAATTTATCCCTCGCATACTTATTATTCATACATTCATACCATACGCTCGATGCATACAGGGAACTAGCTGCAAGCAACCCCTTCATCCACGTGGTGGCAACCTTCAAACTCACTCTGTTCTCCTTTTGCAACACCCGTCTCATGCATACTACCAAGCTCGCAACTTTCAGCCTCAGTCCTCTTACATGCTCCCAGAAATTCATTCTCTCAGCCAGATCCACTCGAAGATACCTCACACTTCTGACTTACCGAATACTTACATCCTGGTTACTCATATTCACTCTTACATTCCTTGCATTCAAGTTAAGGGTGTCTTTCAATAATATACACACGGTTTTTCTTGCTTTCACATCTACTCCCAAATTTTCTCCCCACTCGCATGCTATTCTCAGACAATCTTTCACCTTTCGTTCCAACTCACTCCTGCTGCCACCCGCAACTATGGTGACTAGGACATCGGCATACACTACTTCTCTTTCATTTAACTCATTCAGTAGATCATTCATACAGAGGTTCCACACATAGAGTCTGGGAACGGATCCTTACGGGCAACCTCTTTGCACATCTATTCAAATTATTTCCTGTCCATTCCTCATGCACGTTTTGCTTTCATTAAAGTAACTCATCCAAAACCCCAAATCATTACCCGCACATCTAGCATCACTCAATCGTTTCACAATCACTCGCCATAGCAGGTAGTTGAACGTCCCCTTGTGATCGACAAAGACACCGAAGACATATTTCTTCCGCGCTGAATTCACACAATCTTTCAGTTTGAATCACGCATCCTCAGTGGATCTCCCACTCACAAATCCATACTGTCGATCATTCCATTTTCCATTCATGCATTTCATCATTCGCTCCGTCATAAGGCGCTCCAGGACCTTAGCCAACCCATTCAGCAAGCTGATGGGTCAGTAGGATCCTGGCCCCTTCCTACCATTGTCGATTCCCTTCAGGAGCGCAACCACCTTTGCTATTTTCCACTCATTCAGGTAATGGCCCTCAGCCAAGCACGCATCAAACATTCCTTTCATAAACAAGGGGATAGCGTTCCACGCGTACTGGATCAGGCGACTGACGATACCATCCACGCCCGGTCCCCTCCCTTGTCGGAGTCTCCGTGCAGTATAACTCACCTCTTCCCATTCATACTCAACTGCTTCATTAACATTCACTTTAAAATCTCTCTTGTCATTCACGTCGAGGTCCCTAGGGAAAAACTCATTCATTAACACATTCGCACTCTCTTTCCATGTTTTCTGGGTCTTCAGTCCAGCAAGCTCAGCGCTTTTCCTCCCCCTACATATCTTATACAAACCACCCAACGGGTCTTTGCCCTCCCTCCTAACATACGCCCCCCAGTCATTCTCTTGTGCCTCTTTTATTCTCTTCTTATACACTGTCTGGGATTCCGTCCATTCATTCCGCTTCTCTCTAGCATCTTCATCATTCCGAGACATAGTTCTTTGGTAGAGCTTACGGCTCCTGCGTACCAGTTTTCTACAATCATTCAGCTCTTCCGTCCACCATCTAACATTCGTCCTTTTAATCATTTTCACCCTTTTCATTCATCGATCATTCGTTCGCGTGATCCATTCCGTCACCAGTCGCACCATTTTATTAGAACCTTCGTCTAGGAAATCCACGTACCCAACTCCTTTCGCACGGTCCTCTAATTCGCTCTCGTACATACACCAATTCACCCCACGCATGCTCCATTTATTTGCTGGCGCACAGGAGTCGACCCATCAGTTACGCGGTACCACAACCTGATTAAGATCAGGTTGTGGTCACTCACACACCATTCATTCTGTATTTTCCAGTCATACTGTATGTCGCTCCTCGAGCCCCTGGACAGAGTGACATCAATGTCACTCTGACCCATAGCTCCACTAAAAGTATAGTGGGCGCTGGGCTCGTTGAGGATACTCATACCCTATTCGCTCGCCAAGGTCCATTCTTCAATCACACGCCCTCTTTCCTCCCTATCATCCACCCCCCCCCCCCCCAGTTACTACCCGTGCTAAACCAAAGACTGCTGCTAGCATTCGCGTCCATTCCGATCAGAACCTCACAGTCACCCAGTTTTTCATGCAAACTCTCCAAGCACTGCACGTAGGGCTCAATATCTTCGCCGCACCTACAGTAGATGGAGACCATGTAGACACATCCAAACGAACCATTCATCAGCACACACACAGCATTGTCTCCCATACAACCATCCAGCACCAGACATTCAATGGTCCCGTCAGCCACTACAATCGCCGCTTTACCACTCGCACTCACAAACACTCTCATCTCAGTCGGCAGGCCACGCACACACCCATCTACAACATACTGCTCCTGCAGCAATCCCACAGACACACGCTCTCTCAACGTACATTTACTCAAATCACACATCACCATGTATCCCCTCTGGCAATTCAGTTGAATCACTCGCTCTTCCATGCATTCAGCCATTAAGTCTCATTTATTCTCGAGCGCATTCGTTCCAGTCTCCCAACATACTCGAGGCACTCAGGCGCGGTGGCATAATGCACCGCAGGCAGACCTCTGTCCCGGCAGTTGATACAACTCACCGGGGCAGAGTAATCCAGCGCCTTGTGCTCCGCCCTAACACACCTATGGCATAGTCTCTCCTTCTTACACTCTCGCAGCATATGGCCATAGTCTCGACACCCATAGCATCGATTGACGCGCTTATACAGATTCACACTGTAGGCACCCCAGCCAACATACACACGGCCCTCTGCCAGAAGTTTATCCCGCAGGGCCGCGTAGACCTCGACAATTATATTACTATTGGATGTATTAATAACCTTCGAATTGAAGTTTTGTCCCGAGCTGCATAACTATGCAATGCAAATCGACCAACATCGTGTTCAAACCGCCAACCGCTCATCGGACTGACAAGTTAAATTTGAATATAGAAAGACAGCTATATGGAGCTGGGATAGCAGAGTAAAAAATCAGCAAGCCAATATTTTGAAAAACGCGTTTTCTCGAAACTATGTTTCTCAAATCGGTGTACACCGGGTCTCCCTTAATTTTAGTCCGATTGACTTGAAATTTTAAGTACAACTTCTGATATAGATTTTTCGTGGAAGTACACAAGATTTTAATGAGAAGCGCTGCTCAACGTAACTTATTTTTTACGTCCTAGGGCGCAAAATCGACTTTCGCGCGCACTAATAAACTTCGATTTTTTTCGATTGTTCGCGCCCCGCGGTTTTAAAACTAATATAAAATAGATAAGAAAATATAAAATTTTTACTGATTTCAATTAGTGCAAAATAAAAATGTTTCTTAATTACAAATGAAAATTGAGAATGCGACCTTCAATTTGAGAAGTTATATACGTAAATAGCTGAATTCTTTCAAAAGTTATGAGAGTTTAAAAATTAGGCACAATTTTGCATTTTAAATTAGTATAAAAATAATAAAGAGTTTTAAGTGCGAGATTGTGTCTAATTTTAAAATGCTCATAACTTTCGAATGAGTGAAGCTTTTGGCTTTTACAACTTCTCAAATTCAAGATCGCATTCTCAGTTTCCATTTGTGATTTGGAAAGATTTTATATTTTATTTAGTCGCTAATCTGTAAAGCATGAAAGAACTGTATAAATTTTCGCTTATTTAACTTGAATAGCGGTTATCATGAAAAATTGGGCCCATTTCTAAACTTCATTTTTAGGGACCAAAAACTACTTCCTAAAGTTGCAGTAAAATCGCTTTGTTAGAGATCATGGATTTCCTTTGTGAGTCAGCACCAGTCAATTGTCCGTGCTGCAGTTTCTCGTCAGCTGTTCGAGCTGCAGAAATTTCGTTCATGTGAGTGTGTGTGTGTGTGTCTCAACCAGCCGCTATCTAAAGGTTCAATTACTTCAGCCTGGAGCAATTCACTCACTTGACGATGCATTTTCTCTTCAAAATTCTTGGAGAAAAGATAATGCTTTTGCTTGATCATTCGAACTGAGCCAACCTCTATCTCTTGCTCATCCCATATAGTGCAACTTAGTATGCTTTCAGGTGCCCTAATGGTTCGATTAAGCAACTGCTCGAGTTGCTTTCGCTCTGCTGACCCCAGCAGCCGTACAGCTGTGACTCGCCTCTCGCTCAGTCCAGCCATGTCGAAATCTATATACCTGTTTTTATCTTTGAAAAAATAGCTGGTTATTGCAGGGATTCAACTTACCTTTAAACAAGCGCGTGAAGTTGAGCACTACACATTGCAGGTTCGGCAACATATTCCAGTGTTTCAGATCTAATTGCGCCTCCTCTTCTGTCAGATTGGCTAGCACTCGAAGTTATTCCAGTCTTGTCAAGAAGACGTCGATGCTTTGATCCTTCTCTCCTGAGTATCGCACCTGTAATTTGCGGACGATTTGCCCTACATCTAGAGTCAAACTCCGCATCTGAGAGCTACTCGAATATGCTGACTTCGTATTGGATCTCAGCGCTTCTTCTGTGCTTAGATCCATTGTTTCGGTGCTCATACTGTCGGGTCTATGGCAACCTGAGAGATTCCCCCCTTCCCCAGGCTGTACCAACCCTCGTAAAACCTGAACCCGCTGGAGCATGTCTATCCACATGTATGCCTTCGAGGAGACTGCTATTTCCAGGATACTGTGTGTACGTATCCTGTAAATTCACATACTGCGTCTTTGCGAGTTACTTTCAGCCTACATCTTCTGAAGCAAGCCAAATCTATGTGCATTCGGCCCACCTGCACCTCTGCTTTCTAGCCTCGTGTTTCAAGCTACCCTCAGGTTCTTCTCCACCTGGTGCAGGCTTAACTCTGAATTCGTTGGTCGCAACTGGATCCCACTGTCAGTGTGTTCCCTTGTCGCTGGACTTTACATTGATGCCTCTAAGATGGTGCAACCCTATGAGACCTCAGTGACCCTTTTGTTGCTTTAAGGGGGTATTACCCTATAAGCTGTATTTTCCTATATTCACCTGAAATGAAAAACCAATGTATTAATTATATTTAATATAATATATATATCATATATTTGACTATAATTTATGACACTTTTAACATGAGAAACCAAAAAAATTCATGGTACCTTGCTAATATTACTTAAGCAACATATTCTGGCCACGCGCAGGATCCTAACCATACGATGGATTTTGCTCTATAATGTCTCAATACGTATGTAAAAGAGTTCTCAAGGAACTAATACTATTTATATACCCATGAAAAAAGACCCACTATTTTCTGAAAGAAAATACTGCTCGGCAAGAAAAAAATTCTTAAATTTCTACTTCTTTTCATATTTACAATGATACTTACATGTTAATAGCAATAGTTCCTCCAGGATCCTGCACGTAGACTTTAAAAAAATATAAAAGAGATAAATCAATATAAAGTTAAAAATTAACATAATGCTTAATATATTTAATATATTTACCTAACCTATTTCTTTATTTTACTCCTTTTAAAAGTAAATATTTTCCATAAAAAAGGTAAGTTTATTCACATAACATGAAAGACAATTTCATCGGATAAATTGTGAAGTATACGTATACGTATTAAATAATACAGAAAATTGTTGTAATTATATGGTCTTAAACTCTTTGAATTAGATACTTACATGTTTATTGTTGGAACACACATATATATATTCATGACTTATTTACAGTCCAGTCCAGCATGTGCAGGCAAAGACGAATCATAACTTTCTTGCCTGGAGAAAGAAATCACACAAAGAAACATTTTCTTCATACAACACTGGTCATATGTAAAGCAGAAATACTTATCTGATATCAGTGATTTCTTCATTGAAAATTGTTTTATTTTGAATACTCCACATTTATCACAACACTTATTATATCTGACTTTGCTTTTATAGCAGTCAGCAGACTGTAAACAATGTGAATCTAAGTCATATGATTGCATGCAATGCAGTATATATTCGCTCGAGATGCCACCTCGCCCTGTCGATAAAGCAGACAACGTGTATTATAATTGACAGAGTAGCGACACTAGCGATGCGCGGTCTTTTGTGCTTAGTTATAATTTAAAAAAGCGAAAATTGTATTAAAAAAAATTGTAACACTGAAAAAAAAATTCCCCCTTTTTTCCAAAAAACAAAATTTAAATTCTTCTTTTTTTATTATCTCATACATGTAGGCTTATAGAAGCTGTAATTAAACAGTTCGCCAACATGAGTATTGGGACTAAAATTAATAGTCATTGGCTCGCATTGATCAACTTCAAATTTAACTTATAAAATTCTTCCCCGAGCATTTTATTATATATATTAAACCATTTGCTTTCGATCTCGAATATGCCCACCACCGTGACGAATTCTCGCTTTTTGGACTCTCTTACTTCTCCAACTTTGAGAGTTTGAAAAGCGTGAATTTCCCACACAAAAAGATTTATTTTTTTGTTCCCTGCTAGATGTATGAGAGCTTTTTTCGTCCAGTAGTACATTTATTAGATTCATCTGTATGTAGAGCTACCCAACCGAATTTATCACATATGCATCTACTAGAAGGAATGCCTGTACCGTACTGATGACAAGCATTCCATAGACCGAAGTGCATTCCTATATTATTAATTATAATTATTTGTGTAATAACCTTTCCCAAAATCTGTTATATTTTCGTTTTGCCTTTCATAAACAGTTCGCCAGCATGAGTATCGGGACCAGAATTCATAATCATTGCCTCGCATCTATCAACTTTAAATTGAGCTTAATAAATTTAATTTCCTCCCGAAAGCACTTTACCACCTTTCTAAAAAAAGTATTTTGCGCCCAACCCTGCTCTGAAACGCAAAAACCTAACACAACAACAAATAAATAAATAACAAATATCACCAATATAAAAAAAATCTTGATCTGCCTCAGTAGTCCTTTTTTCTAGTTACTGGCAAAAACTTCCAAAAATCACAAAAAAAATTTTCATGAACTGTTTTACCGACCCGTTTAGTTATCGACACAAAGTGGGTTATTACTAAATAATCCAAATTATATACTAAATACACAACTTACTCGGACGAGAGGAGCACCTCCCAGTCAAATTATTTATAATTATTATCGACAAAAAGTTTAAATTGTTAATAAAAAATAATAATTTAGCACAGCCTTTAGCCGAGAGCACACGCTTGCAGTTATTAAATATATGAAAATACTTTAAATCGAAAGTTTTTGCCAAACTGAATGTACCCCTCTCGGTTCTTTCTGGGGTGCGCTGGCAGCTTACTTACCTCTCCATCTGTAAGGGCTCCCGCTTTTTCTCTCAATCTCACACTCTTAAGCGCTCGCATGTGCCGGGCTACTGCAGCCTCGGCGGACGTAAAAGAAATCGTGCTAACTTTGAATGCTTTTTGCGACGCGAGCCTTCCCAATCCCTACACTACGTTCCGAATACAGTGTTACACTGAAATATTATTTCAAATAATATTTCGAGCTCCCGAATTCGATCTTTTCGGGAGCGGAAATCTATTTCTTTCTTTGACCTCTGCTAACTATGCTCCGGAGACTAGCTGCCCAGATCAATATCAGATTTTTATAGTGCTTCACTCGTTCACTAACACTCGAAGCGGAACACGTTAAGGGCGCCAGTTATAACGGGGCTGTTTCTACTATGCGAGAACGCTATTATGTTCTCGCTCCTACTTGCTTATATGTTGCAGCGGGAAACCTCTATATTGTTCTCCCGCTATTCACACTCGAACAGCTCTAGTTTACAAACGTAAGACTCTCTGGAAAAGTCACGCTTTCCGATATTCGAGAAAATATTTGCAATCACCGTGCAATGCTCGCAAGTTCTACTGCTCAGTTTTACTAAAGAGTAGAAAAGCTTTTCTACTGTGCCCGCGGAGGCGGCGGTAATCGCGAGATATTGAAGGGAAAATTAAGGATTCTTTCTCTCTAATAACGAAGACGTGATTTTAATAAATAAATAACGTATCTTCTCAAACAAGAATCTCACAAAAGCAATACAATCTTTATTAAACGCGAATCGAAAAGGAAAACCGAGTAGTTTTGGCACGAACACACACACACTCACCTACGCTTACGACTCGCCGCTTGCGAGCTGTCGCCAAAGTACTTCAAGTATTTACTCTTGCGTTAAGGTAAACTGCAAGGCTTTCTCGCTGTCTTTCTCTTTCTCTCGAGCTCATCGATTGCACTGGCTGCAGTCCAGTGCAGTACTTCCTTCCGGCTGAAGCGGCACGTACATGCACACACACGCGCCGATTCATACACAGAAATTGCTTGCTTTTTCCTTATTTCACATCGACTAGCGATCGTGGTAAAAATCGATCTCGCGACGCAATCTTATCCGTTTATCACGACGTCTATCTCTCTCTCTCTATATACTCTTTCTCTCGCTCTCGCTCTCTCGCAACATGCGCCACGCTCATTAACCCGCGGACATTTCTCGAGGAATTAACTTTTTATTAACTAAATGAATTAATAAGCACATATAAAATTCACTAGCAAATTCGTCACAAGACTTATAAAATAATCTTTCTGATTTTTGAACTATCATCTTTCTTAGTAATAATCAACGTAGAAATGAATTTGCTTAAGTTTTACTCGTTTTTTGATAAATTTAATATCTATATAATTGGACAGAAATGGAGATCTATAACATGTATATTAGCTAGTTGAGAAATATTTAAGTTCACATAGGTTACATTGCGTTATAGAGGTCATTATAGTGGATGATAATAGTATGTGAAGTGGGGAATGATTTAATATTTTGATTTAATTAAAATAAAAAAAACTCCAAAATTTTAATCTTAATTCCCCTGTTAAGATGCTATAATATTGTATATTTTTAATGAAAATTGGCATAAGTCATATGGATATATACTCCATGCAGGAGAAGAGTCAATTTTGTTAAGAAGGGGGTAATAAGTCCAATTTTTTCCCCGATTTTCAGGGAGAAAAGTGGCTATTTATATTGAGATGGAAATAAATAAGTTTTTTTTATTATATTACTAATTTTATAAAACTTCAAATAATATTAGGTTTATATCATGCTTCTGTTTTTATATTTTCTTCATGTTCCAAAGATTTGCGTTATTATAACCTAATTTCGTCTTATTTTTATTATAGGTGTAATGTCATTAACTGCAATTGCAAATCAATTTCGACTTCATAAGCTAAATAAAGTTGAAAAGTTTGTTATGTCTTATGGAGGCCTTCGTGGTGCTGTTGCATTTGCCCTAGTGCTTTTAATAGATGTTAAAAATGTTCCATTGCAACCGATGTTCGTTACAACAACAATTACAGTAATATATTTCACAGTGTTCTTTCAGGTAAGGAAAAGTAATTTAAATAGTTTTATAGCTTACTATTATACTTCATTTTCAAACTGCTTTTTAATAACAATGTACTGCTCATTTGATCCTAACATTGACTTTTAGAAAAGGAAAACATTCAACTATTATTTAACTAATAGGTTAATGGTTAAGAACATGACCGTTTGATAGAAATAAAATAACTATTGTTCATTCTTTTAAGAAAGTTCATTACCTGCAGTGGTGCTCAACTCGACATCAAATTAGAAAATTTGTTTTCTAAGGTATCACATAGCATGTGATATTTCTATCTTCCGTTATAAAAATAACTAAGTAAAAGAAGATAATAATTAAACTTAAAAAAGAAAGAACTTGTTTTTTAATAAAGTAATAAAATAATAAATAGCAGATTAAATAAAATAAATAAAGAAGGAATTAAATAAATAGTAGAAAGATTATAAATAAGAATGAAATGGCGTATTCGCCGTACATTACACAGGCCCACAAAAAAGTGGTCTGAACTTTTGACGAGACAGGTATATTCGCATGTATTTTTCGACGCTGAATCCGAATCTGATGTCGTATTATGGGGTCATCTAATGATTTTTCGAGAAAAACGCACAAAACATGATTTTTTTGTTTTTGTCGAAATTAAAAAAAAACGGAAAATGGTAAGACTAATCTGACTACAATTTGAATTCTACGGATCAAAATAGATCGAAAACAATAGTTTCAATTTTTTGGCATAAAATTTATACCGTTGCAGGATTTAAATACCATAGGAGCGCATAAAAACAGTAGCTATTGAAAGTGTAAAGAGCTCATACGTTCAATACAAATTTGTATACGTAATACATATAAAGATATATATTTATATTTCGAGTAGATGAATATATGTTAACGTTCCAAGAACTGTGACCTTGATATTACTTTTCGAGGTCAACCAAAGTTCAAGGAAAATACATTTATGAAAACACACTTTTTAATTTTGTAACTTGAAAGAAGGGAAAATTTACATTCTGAATCACATTTCGTTTTGATTGTGAAATTATATGGACAAATAAAATACTATAACAAAACCTAGATTAGTTTAGGACATATTTTGAAACCTTTTCTAAAGTATTGGTTTTAAATAAATGAATAGCTTCTTTAGGTGGATAACATTGATTTTTCATTAATGACCGAATTTCTCGCGAATTGAATAAATTATTTATTTCATCATTTAAAGCATCATTAGCTAAGATAACTAAGATCATCTTTTTGAGGCATAATTTCATCTAATTCATATATAGAAAATAATCTCCATAAATAAGGACCATTTAAAATTGCAAACGGATCACGTTTATTTACATCAAATATCCATCCATCCATCCATTACTAGTTGTAATTGATTGAAATCACCAAAAATAATTACTGATAGAAGGCCAAATAATTCAATTAATGAAATATTTCTGGAAGTCTTTTATTAATTTAATTATATACTCTATATCCGACTATCAGTTGAGCAAGAATGAAAGGAAGGAAGAAGAGAGGGAGATAGAGGAGGTGACTGAAAAAGAAGCGATGGAGAAGATATGGAATAAAGTATTGGAGAGATTGGACGAGCTGGAGAACAGGCTGGAGAAGAGGATAGAAGCGGTGGAGGGAAATGTGAAAGAAGTGATAAGGGAGTGGGAAAAAAATGGGAAAAAAAATGGGAAACAATAGAGGTTAGGGTAAGGGACATAGAAGAAGCTATGAAAGAAAACCGTAGAGAAACGAAAGGAGAACTTGAGAGGATGGTGTCAGAAATAAAAAAGAAGCTAGAAAGAAAAATAATGGAAGGAGTAGGAGAGAGGACGTCAGAAAGGGAGATGGATGGGATGGATAAAGAGTGGAAAAAGAGAACAGAGGAAGAGGAGAAGGCATGGAAGGAAGTGCAAGACAAAAGGAAGGAACAAGAAGTGAAACTAAGAAAGAACTTAGAGGAGATAGAAAAAGAGAGAAGAAGGAAAAACATAATAATCACAGGAACAGAAGGAATGAGAAACGAGAAGCGGTCCGTACAAAACTGGATAAAGGAGAAGCTGAACTTAGAAGTGGAGGTAAGAAAGGCATGGAGGGTAGGGGTAAGGGGAGATAGAATAGGGGCAGAATGTGAAACATGGGAGGGGAAAATTGAAGTTATGAAAAAGTAAAGCCAAGTTGAAAGGGACAAGAGTGTATATAGACAGCGACCTAACTTGGGGAGAAAGGAAAATGAAAAAAGAAATGAGAAGAATTGCAAGGGAAGAGATGGGAATAAAGAAGCAAGTGAGAACCAGCTACAACAAAATATAGATTAATAAGAAGCTTTGGAAATGGGACGAAGAAGGAGAAAGGTTTTTTTCCGGAGAGAGAAGAAGGGATGGAGGAGTAGAGAATAACGAGAAAACGGTATGATAGACACGGAACGGAATGGAACGGAGGAGTCAGAAACGAAATAGAGAGTAGGGGGTCTAAGAGGCAGGTTAGAGTCTATGGTTGATAAGGTGTAAACAAAAAGAGATTAGTGGAACAAAATAACACAGCACGTGGAGACCAGAAAGTAAAAAGAAAAGAAAAAGAAAAAAGAAGCAAGAAATGGGAGGGAAAAAAGGTTGGGAAAGTGAAGTGGGAAAACTGAAAGAAGAAATAAAAAGATTGAAAGATGAAGAGGGAAAAAGGGAAGAAGAATGGAAGGCAGAGTTTAAAAGAGTAAGAGTGGAACTGAAGGTAATAAATGACAGCACAAAGAAAAAAGATGAACAGATAGAAGTTATAAAGAACAAAATGGCGATAATGGAACTGGAGTGGGAAGAGTGGAAACTACAGATAGAAGATAAGAACGAGGAAAAAATAGAGGTAGAAAAGTTAAAAGAAAAAGAAAAGGAAAAAAAGAGAAAAAGGAAGGAGAAGAAAAGAACGAGGAAAGCGAAAAAGAAAGCAATTGGGTACAAGAAAGGAAGGAAAGAGGACTATTGATTGAGAAAGAAGTGAGAAGCAGAGAAATGGAATTGGACGAATGGATGGAGAAAAGAATAAGTATAAAAAATGGAAACTGGAAGTTATCCAGAAGAGAAAGGATAAGGGGTGGTTAATATTCGAGAAGGAAGAAGACAAGGAAAAGCTTTGGGAAATAGAAAAAGAAATTAGAGAGGAAGGGATTTATATCATAGCTGAATAGCTGAGTGAGACGGAAAGAGCTGATAGATGGAGGTTGCTGAAAAAAACAAACAAAGGAGTTAGAGAGAAATAGGAATCAACTTAGTAATATAAAAAGCAAATAGGTAACCATCCTCCCCTTGGAGATAATTTTTGGAGAAATAGGACCAAGTATTTGACGCCTGGATTGAAGAAGGAATAATAGAAAAAGCCGACTAAAAAATGAGAGCAAGGAAGGATATTTTCTGCTATTTGGTATCATAGTCAAGGTCGACAGTACAACGCCATACAGACCAGTCTTCGATGCTTTGGCTTTGTTAAAAATAAAAGGAAATAAGGACCCTAATTGAATCAATTTTTGGAGACTGGGCCCAATTTAATATAATTAATTCATAATATTTTACTTAGATTTAGGATTAATAAGATAGGCATGACAGCCGATATAGCTAAAGCATTTTTACAGATCAGTATCACGTCAATGAACCGAGAAGTGTTAAGATTTCTTAGGTGGAGCAAATCAGAGCCTAAAGAAATTATTATATATCGCCATCGTCGAATAGTATTCGGAATCAATACCAGTAAACATGATCTGACGCAGCTTTTGATAAAAAAACGTTCACGAGCATCTCTGACAAGCTGGAGTGAGCACTACCATGGCTACATTGAGAGAAAAAGTCTGGATACTATCTGGTAGAAAAGCCGTGCGTGAACCTTAGAACCTTCTAACCTCAATCTAGGTGTTATCATCATGTGAGTTATTCTTACTCCTGATAGAAGTGAATTAATTTTATTCTCTATTCTTTTTTCGCACATTACGCATTACTGAATATGATTGAGCAAGTTTTGTTGGCTAAGAACATAACCTAAATAACATATCCTCGTTTATATTCAGTCAGTAAACCAAAACTCATAGATTTAACGCTGTATAGTGAATATTTAAATTAATTTTTCATAGATTATGGACAGCTAAATCAGACAATACAATTTATATTAATTAAAAACATAACCTCAACTCTTAGTTATGCACTATCATTAGGCACATTTTTCATATTTAATGTCTTATAATAGAAATTATTAATTAAATAAGCTTGTATAATTAATATCCCCACTCTCTCTAGCTTCAATTTAAATACCTCGTAAATTATTGAATAAATAAACCGTAGGTTTGTACACATAATAACCC
>UELU01098758.1:0-13351 GCA_900490025.1 Megastigmus dorsalis
CTCTTTGAGGACCATACGGTCTCTATTCTCTTTAAAACACTGAAAATCAATTATCAAATCCATGATGACTGTCTCCTTAGAGATCTGTGGCTTAACTGGCGCACAAGGCGCTTTGTCCGCGTATTTATCAACGTGTGCGCCACCTATCATCGGTATTTCAACCACTATAATCGACAAGAACCTGTCTTGACGAGTCAATCTCCAATAAATTGTCATACTCAGCATAAATCATGCAATTTACAGCCGCAGCCAAGGGTTCGTCGAATCTCACGTCGATCCTCACACTCCCACTCTTGATTAAATTCCAATGAGTGTCTTCATTGGCCGATAAATCAGGCGTCAAGTCAAAGGCAAAGAGACAATAGCCCTTAGCATAATCCTCGCGTGTGATTCCATTCCCCAAATTTAAGAAATGCATACCTGTGCCCGGAAATAGGGTATGATAGGAATCAACGTACATTCTACTATAAAGGCTTTGAGGGTATCTGCACACCATCCACAACCCTTATTCTCCACAAAGCGAATTATGATTCTTTTCGACAATTGACTGAGAATAACGTTATCTATCGTCTCGCTATGAACGCCATTGTGCATGATTGCAGCTCTAACCTCTACACGTGTAAGTGGGTATATTTCTGTTGTTCTGGATAAAGCTTCCTCAGTAAAATGTTTGGGTTTGTCTTCAATCGTCGAACAAATAGGGTTGCTTCGATATTTTTAACTGTATACATCCCTGAAGAATCCATGACGCAGAAACTGTCTCGGGAGTGTACAAGTCGTACTCTGACCTCGACGCCTTCAAGTAAAAGTCTATCCTGATTAAAAACGTCACAATGAAAAAGGCCGACCATATCAATTTTATTATTAGTCATAACATCTCGTCGGCTCACAAGGCCCTTGTTATCATCTTGCAAGTTATCCATAAATCCTTCTGTGTCGTCATACCACAAAACTAAGCAAAGCAAGCAATAATTAAGCAAAGTTTAAATTTTTCTGATTAAAAAATAAGTCAACCTGATTGAACAGTGAGTGCATAAAATTATTCACAGGCCCCATAGTCGCGTCTTCGGGTATTACACCAGTTGGCGATATGTGCACGCGCACAGTTAATACTGTATGAGCCAAATCCAGATACTAGACATTTCCCAGAATGGTAGATATTAATGATCCACAAGAATGAGTGTATATAAATGCCATGTGCCAATTTTAAAAAATATCTTGTACAGAGCGACCTTTATTTATTTTTCCAGTCTGTTTCTTCCTCTTTATCTTATCGCCTTTTCTAAAATTTTTCTTCTACTTCTTCTTCTGCTCTGCCTTTCTCTTACTGTACAAGGAGATATTCTGTTCACCGCCGCAGCCACTGAGAGAATGAGGTTTCTGTGTCACGTGCCTTATTTTATACTCCGGTTCACCTATCATATCTCCACTATCGGCCTTCATTTTAAAAAGACTCATGCCTCACTCTCCTATACGTTTACGAAGTGACTCGTTGACTGGTTTATGATGTATGCGAATGCCAGGACTTTCATAAAGCCACCTATACCTGCACGAAACTGATAGGGGTATCTACTACTACTATAGCCACCAATACCTGTGGTGTGAGTCGGTGAGCTAAAATTAATAGAATCGTTAATCTCGCCATCCTCCCCACCACATTGTTCAATAAATAACTCTCTGTACGAAGACATTTTAAGTGATACGCTTGAAGAGAAGTGTCACCGTCAATAGCCCATAGTCGAATGGCACGTGATCGCCGTGTTGATCTCTTATATCTATCTCAATCGACTGAAATGAGCATGATAACAAAAGCTCAAACATTGGTGAGGGAAAGTTTGCAATCTGTGTGCTACCATAAGTGTACGCATTTAGCCGAAGAGGTACAGCTCGCAATAAACGTGTATAAATATCGCCCGTCACGTATGGTTGACAAATACTACTATAGACCATCAGTACAGAAAGTAAACTATTTACGAGATTCACGGGTCGTCTGCTAATAATACAGTTTTCTTCCTTATCCTCACAAGATATTGATTGATTATCGAGACCCAGTATTCTGCACAATTTTTCCGATAGCCTTAAAATATGTATATAACCTGCGCAATCAGTGGTACAATAGCAAGTAACTTATACGTACCCGATGCACTGTATTTCAAAATATAAATGATCTTTCACATTACTCAGGCTATTTATTTCTGTCAGAAGGGCGTCAATGTCACGATAAACGCAAATCGTTCGCCGAAACTTATCCACGTTACGATTTTTTCACGTGCACAGCGTCCTCCTTCTTATCGCCGCTTATGTGCTGAAATGTGAGAGGTATTTGAATCTCTGTAATGCCCACACACCATTCGCCGTGTAGGCAAAAGTTTTGCGGTAGCTGCGTCGTGAAGTTCGTGGGTGTATTGTCAGGGTATACATACACACTATTGTTGCTCGATAGAACAATGTAAAATTCGTCCCTCATTGTAAGCTTTCAAAATCTTTAGTGAATATCCAAGAGTTAAATTTTTCAGGATACCCTTTCCAACTCACAAAGTATTGTTTCCTTACCCCTCTACCTTTACTCTTTATAATCTTCTCGACCTCAAAAGTATCCTCATAAAAGGCTGTCGCAAAGAGTCGATTCGAGTAATTTTAAATAGCTCCAATGTCCATCCAGCCTCGTATGCCTTATTAAAGGCTTTCCTAGCACGACTGACGCGCACTAAATCACCAACGCAGTATTTAGGCTGACGTGAATGCTTGAAACAGTAGCGCCTCCTCAAATTTTGACGGACTATGGACGCATTATATAAGGTTACTTTGGCAGATACCATTTTTATCTCACTGTGCCATGAATTATTGTGATTTTTTCTTTTCCTTTTTTTTTTACCTTTTTATAGGCTAAATAGGACGAATCTGTGTCGTTGATGCTGCCACTTGCCTCCATCTCCTCTTCATCAGTTGTATCGTAAGGCTCGTCTTGAAACACGAAAGAATAGTCTGCTGACAATGCCTCGACAGCGTTCCAGAGAGTCTTATTACCTACGAATTCCCTGGGCACGTGTGCTTCTCGAAGTATGCGCGCAGACTGATCGTATCCGTGTATAAGCGGTGCTGGCTTATTTCTATGTCTCATAGCGTCGTTGACGAGGTTAATAATGTTTGTTCCATGAGTACCACTGCCATCTATCGATATTACACCGTGATCATCCCATGTGGTATTGTCGGTGTTTCGCAATAGTTTAATTAAATTTGCAGCATTTGCGGTATATTTCATGGGGACGGTCTCGAGAATGTGTAGATCATCTGATGAATTAGACTCAGTGTCGACGACTGCTTACACGCGCTACTGTTGATCGATGCATCTTTGGCATTTCTAGCAGCGGCAGTGGCTGTTTTAAAATGTAAAAACCTATGCAGTGTTTTCCTCTCCTCTATCGGTAAAGTCAAAATTTTACTCATGTCCTCGTCGAGGCACGATGTTGCCGTTCCGGTGTTTTGGACACTCTTACCGAAGGCAGCTGTTCTGACAGGTGTTGTTGTTCTTGCTGGCAAATATCAAAATCATTTTTCTTGCGTGTTCCATATCGACGATATAGGTTGCACTATTACTGGCACGATAGCCTCCGCCTTAATCAGAAAATTTCTCCTTTCCGTCAGGCTCCTGTTTGGCGTATCAAGTTTTCGCAGTATGGGCGCGCATTTTCTTAATCTACTTCTATACAGTCTGCTGAGAGGAATATTACCCCGCAAAATATTTAAAGCGCTTTCACATATGTAGGTCACGAGTTTGGAATGCGCTTTGCGCAGAAGTGCGATCCTCTGATGACTATCGATGTGGCACAAAACTCTAAATATATCAAAGTATTTTCGCCCTATTGGGTAACGATTGCGACTACGAGCTGTCAGAACCATCACAGACGAAAGACTGGCACGTCTCCTGTTTCAGATCTATGAGCAGATAGCTGCACGGTGTGGATACTGCATCCATGTAGGCCTCTTGCAAGAATTTTGGCTGTTATGGGCAGAGATGCCGTGCTAGGTGTTGTATTTGTGCACGATCTCGCGGATTCTTGAAAATAACTATGTAATTTGAGTTTAAGGAGATTTCACGCTGACCGCGATGCAAGAGCTTTTGTGGAATGAAAATAATGCTCAAATTATTATAATGACTGCCCTTGGTAAATACATTAGCCACCGTGCCGCACGACGATTCCCGCATCAGATCGTCAAGAATCAGGAGTTTAGGTCCTGGATCCGTGGCGTGATCCTCGCTCTTTGGCAGACCTTCGTGAAATTCAATATTTTTACCAAATTCCTTGTAACTAGGCTGCCATTCGCTGTAGTAGAGCAATATTCGGTCACACGATGTGTCACTCATACGATCAATGTACTTGAGAAAGTTCTTTACAAACACCGTTTTACCACACGATGTGGGCCCGCAAATCATCGATGTCTACGGATGCTTCCAGCGTATGTCCATTTTTACAACTAAGCAGATCATACTCTCGTCGGTTGTACTTATAAGTCTCTCTCTCTCTCTCACTCGAAGAACTTGATGTGGGCGCTTGCGCGAGCGTCTCTAGCGCTCGCCAAAGGCCAGCCATACTGTTCGCATACGCGAACACTTATAGCGCTAGCTGGGAGATTAGTCATCTTGCTCGCATGAGCCAGCGGTTATAGCACTAGCCGGAGGCCAGCCATCTTACTCGCATGGGCGAGCGTCTATAGCGCTAGCCAGTGGCTAGCTACATTGCTTACATAACTAGTGAAACCGCGTATATGCATATTTTTGTTATCTATCAATGTGCGTGCGAGCGCATGTGCCTGTGTGTGCGTGTGTGTGTGTTTTAAACTTTATAGCCGTAAGGATAGCTCTTTTCGGGTAAAACAAAACGTCGTTTAGCATAAATGGGCTCGCAAATTTTACATTCACCCCGTGTTATGACGTCGTAATGTGCTGTACGTCTTATCGCATCATAAGTTACGAACAACGGAGGTATTATGCCCTTTACGAGTTTGCGCACGAAATCAAAATTAATTTTCTCGCTTGCGGAAGAGTTTAACCAAATAACCTTCACCTTGCTAATGCAGGACTCTGTGCAATTAGGCGTTTAAAATTTATAGGCATAAAATTTTGGGCCACCCGAAACAACGGATGTTATGTGCATACCACTGCCGTAGCCTGCCAATTCATCAGTAAGGTTGCCTAGGAACGGACCTGTTGGTAGCTCGTAAGTGTCACTGCCCTCTTTACGTACGTAAATAATCGAGTCTGTATCATAATACAGGATGCGTTCTCCTAGTGGCTCTAAGTATGAGAAAAGCTTTAATCGGGTAAGCGCTGTGGTGTATACTGCGACCACAACATTACATAAGTGCGAGGCCTCAGTAATGCCATCTTTGTAGCGATAGTTCACACAAATAGTGCTATCATCGATTGGTAAAACAGAGTTAACCTTAATATCGGGACTGACAAGCATTTTAAGTAGTTTTCCTGGCTCACCTTCTAGCATCTCAGACTTCGACATGTTCTCTCTCTGACCAAACTTGCCCCACAATGAGTTCAGACACAGCTTTGCCACCGACCGTAATCCCGCATTGAATTCGATGCGGTCGTTATCAAGCTTAATGCCCTCCTGACGCTCAAATTCAGCCATATGGCGGTTCTTTAGATCCTCGTCGTTATTGCACTCTTGCGGATGCCCCGAAGCGTATGTCTTTTCGGCAAAACATTTGTCGATTTAAGCATGAAAGAGGCCACCTTTACCTGCCGCTTTACTAAATTGCGTAATTTTATACGGCCATACTTCAAATACTTTTCTAACAATGTAGACCAATTCCACTGCTTTTTTCACCTCGTCTGCAACCCACGTACAGATAAAAACTCGATCCTCCACATTCTCGTGACTGCATTCGTTTTGAGCCTGCGTCTCGGCACACGAGCGGTATAGTGGGAACAGCAGCCTGCTATGCATTCTCACAGGCAGTACAGGATGATAAAGGCTTCTTGATTGTAGCACTTCACACATAATCAAGCCTTCAATACCTGACGCATCGTTATTGGGACCTGTCAACGGACGGCACTCCTCTTCGCCAATGTAGAGAGTGGGATGGCCGACAGGATATCGGCCATATTTTCGATACTCCCCAAGCCATATGCCTTCGGTAGAGCCATCAAACTCATGTGGAGGTAGTTTAAGCTATCGAAAAATTTCACTTGTAAAATCACCATTAAAATTATTTTCGTGCTATTTAAAATTATCGCTGGCTTATCTCTAATATCGCTACGTTTTGCCAGGTGATGCAGGATAAATTGCGCATCAAATCCTTGGGAATTGCGGGCTATACAAACTGTTTGATTTACACTTTTTCGGCGCTCCAGAGCCAGATGCACGAGCTGCTTAACAGGATCAGTGTTAAATACGTATTTCCTTACACCACAAACATCGCACATATTTGATATTTCTTCATCGTCCAGACAAGCGGTGCAAACTTGATGAACAACGCATAAATTTGTCACGTGCAACCTTACTTTATCATCGCCACTTACACGCTCTGACTGTTGCGTTTCAAAGTCGTAAAATAAATATAGAGTAACTTTATTGCTTTTACACTGTTTATTTTCGCTAATAGGCTGTACGTAGCATAAATGATCTAGCGCCTTCCTTGAACTGCAAAATTTGCAGAATATAATGTCACAATCGTGCGGCACTTTATCATTACTTCGTACCGTTTTGCAGCATTTCCTGCAAATTTTAATACTCTCGTAGACTGTATGATTTTTGTTGAAAGATTTTACCTCCAAATGTTGTGAAAAGCACAATTGTCCAAAAAATATTCTTCCACATTGGGGGAATTCTATCTTGCCTTGATTAATTTCGCACGATGAATTTGGCAGGCATTGTGAACATTTTTGCGGACATTTATGGTTTTCCTGCCGTGTACATTTCAAATTGCAAGGTACACAGTACGCTCAGCTGCCTGAAGCTGCAAGTAAATTAAGAATAAGCTGGTAATGCTTTTTTTCTTCATAATACATTGTTCGGAGTTTATACCTAACAGTATTACCAGCATTCTGTTCAAATTGTGCACCATCGTATAAGGGTTTGTATCCACGAGCAAAATTTTTGAACGAGTAAACAACAATCGTAACGTCAAAAGACATATAATATTGCTGAAATTTCTCGATCTCTTTCATGCCACACCCTGTATCTGGCACAATAACGCCCGCTGCTTCTACAAGTTTTTCAGTTTTCTCCTTTTGATATTTACCCGAGCACCATATAATTTTTTTCCACACATTTTGCAGTGCATCGCTTCGAATTTGTCCACGAATAGCATGTGTGTGAAGCAATATTAGCAGGAACTTTAAGCGTATCGTCTATCTCAACACTATCATTGCTCTGCGCGACACTTGATAGCATGTCGAATAAGGCTATATAAGATAGCTTGGCGGAAACGCTCTGAATGTATGGATATTCTTATATAATCTGTGAGCGCTGTACTACCACACAAATGCCTATACAATGCCTGAATAGCTGCTTCCAGTCATGCGTTGACGTCTGCATCTGGTGGCGGCTATGCTATGGAAACATTGAATTCTCGTGTAGAAACGCTGAAACCGCCTGTAGAATCGCGATGTTTCCTCATGGATTGTAATATGAGACATCGGCTCATTATCGTTCCTTTACTGACCACCACCTACCTATTACTGCGTGCTATTAACTACAACTTAACAGACACTAAATACTCTCCTTGATAAGCTTTCAGGGTGTTTTGTTTGCCTACACACTCATATTCATTTTCCACGGCCCTAGTATCATCACCCGGTACAGTACTGTATCCAATGATTCTTCCGACCAAGAAAAGTTGAAAGCATCAGTTGCGGGTGTATTCTGTCTTGTTTCATGTTTACTTGTACCGGCGCTAACCAACGAACAGTGCTCCTCGCCTAGATGGCACTGTGCAAGAATAGCATCACCTTAACTATCTTCAAACATTTGAGCTAATTCTGCAAATAAAAATATCAGAATCTAAATATATTTCTCCATCTATGCGAAGATGTCTGGAAAGTTGCAGCTATGCGGGCGCCGTGTGTACAAGTACAACGCCTAAATACATGCATCTATCCATGCACAGACGTCTGGACAGTTGCAGCTATGTAGGCGCTGTGTGTATGCGTACAACGCCTAAACGCATGTTTCCATTCATACAGAGATGCCTGGACAGTTGCAGCAATGTAGGCGTTGCATGTACGAGTACAGAGCTTAAATCCCTGCCGCCATCCCTGCACATATGCTTGGCTTTATGTAGCTATTTAGGCTGTATATGTATAAGTAGACAATGTCATGCAAAAAAAGTTATGTGAATTGTCTATTATCTTTAATTAATTAGATCATAACCTATCTATTATCGCTCTATTTTGCAGCATAAGCCGATAAACTAATGACTTATCGATTAGGCCTCGTCTGGTAAGGTAGTCACCGATGATTCTTATGATAGCATCTTGATCTCCACAAATTCCGCGATTATACATGGTCATGATAGTATGTTTACTGCAAAGATCAATAATGCCTCGAAGCTTAACACCGCGTCTGTGTAGAGTTTAAGATTTTTTTGCCTGATAATAATAATATTCAAAATACTTCTCTTATCCATTATTGATCGATACTGTGTGGTACTTTGGTTGTTTTTAGGTAAGTGATGCATTTCGTGCTAATATGTCCTCTTTTATACTCGTTTGGACCAATAGATTTTAAGCAAAAGAGGAGATAAGTGCATCTGACTATATAAAATTATGCAATTCCGCATTTTTTATAAGTACCGCCTACTTTATTTAATAATGATTTCAATTTGAAACCGATTCTTGTATCAAATGCTACATTTTAAAATTTAAATTAAGTATTAAATTAAATTTAATACTATTTTATGCAAATTGGCGAATTTTAAAATTTTAATATGGTAGTAAATTAAATAAAACCTTATATATATGTATTTAGATTCTTGTATTTATATGCCGCTTTTTTGCATGTTGATTAAAATCGACACATATCTGGCCAATTCTTACGTTAATCTGATTCGTTTTATACATTGATTAATTATCATGTGAAATGACGCAAAAAGTATTAATTTATTTTCATATTTGTAATAAAATAATAATTATGTATTAGGATCTTATAAAAAAGCAGTAGTAAAGCCCATCAATATATATATATATATGTGTGTGTGTGTGTGTGTGTATGTATTCAGATACTTGTATTTCTATGCCGCTTTTATGCATATCGATTAAAATCGATACATATCTGACCAATTCTAACATTGATCTGACTTATTTTAGGCATTGATTAAACACCCACTTTATGTCGCCCACAGTCAATAATTAATATAGTACAAGGAGATAAATCAATTCTTTAAAAAATTTTAGTATTTTTGGATTAAGAAATTGAGTAAAATGAAGGAAAAAATCTCGAGAGCATATTATTCGCTACCTTACTTAATATTTTTGGAAAAATTATTTAAATAAGAATACTGTAAATATTAAATTTATTTCACCGTATTCCAGATATCAGAACTTTGAACCTACCTTCTTAGCATAATTTTTTTTCGAAATATCGCTTATACTAACAAGCAGCAAAATACATCATACTTGACTTTATACTCTTGAAATTTTTTTTACTAACTTAGTTGATCTGGCAATATCGAAATCCTTCAAAAATTAACTGCATTTTCTGCTATTCCAGATTTGAAAAGTTTAAATTTAGAGCTTTTCTAAATGAGCAATTAGGTAATAGGTTAATTTAACGGGTAGAATCTGTTAATCGAGAGCAATAGAACTGGATTATTAATGATAATAAGAGAATTCCTATCATAGATTTTTAATCTTGGAAGTATAGAGATACGTTATTATCTAAATGAATAATTAATAAGACAAACTGGCATACCTTCGATATGGTATAGTGATGATACGCCTGATTCTCGAAATTTATTCAACACTTTATTCGATATTTTAATATAAAAAATATTTAAATCCTTTTAAAATATGATTTATCCTCTAGCATTCTAGATTTGATATACTGAAAAAATTTGATATGCGTCTGTACCTCAGCCTATCTCTGTCTCTGCCTCGGTATTTACCTCTACCTCTGTCTCTGTCTTTGTCTCGAATTCTATCTTTGTCTCGGTCGCTGGCGCTGTCACTGTCTAACTCTGACTATAACTCTCTCTCTCTGTTTCGGTATCTATCTCTGTTTCGGTCTCAATCTCGTTCTCTGTCCCTATGTCTGCCTTCTCTCTCTCTCTTGGATCTGGCGGTTGGTTGCACAGGTGCTCACCTCTTACTTGTCTGAACCACTCAGACCTGCTACTACTGCAGCGAAAACGGTGCATCGCTGTCATCGCATAGCGGCTGGCGCATGGTGGCATTGGAGGTAGAGTGGATTGCGGCGGGGAATGTAAGTTGTTTACAACTTTTGTGCAGCGTCCCTCAATTTTGAGGTTATGCCACATTGCGAATTTTTCGCCATAAATTGGTAAAACTGCTTCCTCGCTAAATCTATTCTCGCAGTAGTTGGCTCTACTTTCGCACTCCGTTATTAAGTTCACACTACCGCACGCTTTTAGTTCTCAGCACACGCATGCGCCTCTGTGCGAAACCTAATTGCCGACTCTCTTGCGCCATCCGTGGCCACTTTTACCTCTACCTGCTTCGCAAAATCTCTCTGATTTTCGAGAACTCTATATTACCATTTGTCCTTGGCTTCTGGTACAAGTTTTGTCCGGTAGATGGCGACTGTGGTCCTGATGCTGTGCCATACCTGCTCTGCCTTGCATGCCACTGTTAGGCATGAATAAGCAACCTTGCCATATCTGCAAAAACTCCATCTCTCGCCGAACTGGGCCATCTCTACAGTGCGCTGATTGTTTGAAGCTTGTGCACTTGGATTGCTGCGAAGCATCTTGACTCGTTTCTTCGAATAAAATTCGCTGCTGTGTCGCCGCAAATACCAATCCACAAACCGCGCCCACGGCCCAACCACAGTCTGGTGACGGATCGGGGAGCTCTGGTCCGCTAGCTCCAGTTTTCGCCGAAGCTACGCCAGCGGCAAATCCCGCGCCCTCTAAGCGACAAGCCTCTCCTATTTCGCCATCACTCGAACAGATTTCGAAACAGCTTAGGTACTATTCTAGCCCATCTTGCTCCAGTGACTCTTCACTTTCCCAGTGCTCGTCAACCAACACTACAGCGACAATGGATGACGGTCCACCATCTTCACTGAGCCTAAAAGTGAATTCGCTGCGTACCGCGCGTGTCTCTGGCTCAAAACGCGTTTCGCCCTTTGCTTCTTTCACTTGCTCAGACCTAAATCAGCATTATGCCAGTGTAGCCACAGGTGCAGTGCCCCTTTCGCCTGCCACGCTGCAGAGGTTCTTACTGGTATCTGCAAATACCTCGGATGGCCAAACTTTCAGCTTCTCGACAGTCTCGCAGCGAGAGGTTCTGTCGGCCATCCGTAGGTCAACCTCCAAGGCCACCGGGCCTGAGGGCATGTCAGCGGCAATGCTCAAGCTAGCAGCCGCACTGCTAGCCGCTCCGCTCACTTCTATCTTCAATTCTTCGCTGAGAAATGCCGTTCTCATGCCCAATTTTCTCGGCATTTGGAGGCATCTGGCCTTCTTGATTCTCGACAGGCCGGCTTCCGTAAGAGTCACAGCACCCAGACGGCCCTCTTGGGGGGTTTTGGACGACGTGAGGGCGGCCATTGACAAGCGCATGATAACCGTGCTAGTATTATTTAATTTCTTAAAGGCATTTGATTCGGTTCCCCACGGTCTCCTGCTCTGGAAGCTCAAGCGCCTTATGTGGTCGGATGCTGCACTCGCGTGGTTTTACGCTTACTTACACGATCGTCTGCAGGCGGTGGTAGATAAGGGTGGCTCGACCTCAGAATGGCTCAGGGTCTTGGCTTGCGTTCCGCAGGCAAGCGTCCTGAGTCCTATACTTTTCATCATTTTCATTAATGATTTGCCGTCGATTCTGAGTGTCGCGCGGCACACGATCTTCGCCGATGACACTCAAATTTACCACTCATTCCCGCCTGCCGACCTTCTTGAGGATATCACTGCGATTACTCGCGACGTGGATGCGGTGGCCGTCTGGGCTGCCGAAAACGGCCTCTCTCTTAACCTCGTGAATACCAAGGCTGTGCTCTTGGGCAGAGAAGCCTTCATTTCTCGCCTCGACCTCGAGAGCATCCCCAAAGTCACAGTTCGCGGGGTTCCTATTCCTTACGCATCCCATGTTAAGAATATCGGTGTGATAATTACTCCCACTCTCGACTGGACCTCGCACGTAAATCAAATCCCACGTCGGGTCTTCTGTTCGCTTCGTACCCTTAAACACTACAAACATGCCCTATCTATTCCAATGAAGAAGAACTTAGTCGAGAGTCTCATTTTTCCGCATTTTGATTATGCGTGCGCTGTCTATCACGATCTAGACAAAACGCGCAGCACCAGGATTCTGCGTCCTCTAAATGCGTGTGTGCGCTTTGTTTGTGGCGGCATGCCTCGCATGGGTTGGCTCTCTGCCGCCAAATGCCGAGAGTTCTTCATAGGCTCTCTGGCGTTCAACATCTTGGCGTACTGCAACCCAACCTATCTTGCCGTCAATTACACGCGTTTGAACGTTGACGTATGCACGCGTTCTTCCAATCGTGCACACGTCAGCTAAAGCCACCATCCCAGCCTATGACATCGAGCTTCGGGATTTAGTGGTCTCAAGAGACTGCTTCTCTCACGTTTTCTTTTCTTTTAGTTCTCTTTCATTTTTTTTTCTTTTTTATCTAATTTAAACTATTCGCATATTTTATTTCAAATTTTATTCATAATTTATCTAGTTTCCTTTTTTTCCATTAATTAAGGCAGTATAATCGGGTCTCAAATTCAATTTAAATTAAATCTATATATTGTTATTTTATTGTTATTGTTATATATTATTTTATTATATTGTTTTTCTTCTTTTTATATATTAATTATTCAAATGTATTATGCAAATAGGCCAAATGGGGTAAAACCCCCCGGTCTCCAATAAAAACCATTCTACATTCTCTCTCTCTCTCTCTCTCTGCCTCTATCCCTTTGCCTGTTTCTGGCTCGGTCGCTGCCTCTGTTTCGATCTCTGTATCTGTCTGCCTCTGTTTCGGTATTTGTCTCTGTCTCTCTCTCTCTCTTTGCACTCCTGTGGATTAAATCGTATTTACAAGGCCGCACTCAGCGCGTGTTATCAAAAAATGGTTGTTCTTCATGGGTTGAAACAAATTTGGGTGTGCCACAGGGGTCGGTCCTCGGTCCTCTGCTCTTCAGT
>UELU01098759.1:0-10498 GCA_900490025.1 Megastigmus dorsalis
TGTGTGTGTGTGTGTGTGTGAGTGTGTGGCACTATAGTGCGTCAAAACAAACCTGTCCTTGTGAGAGGTTAATAACCCTGTCTCAAGGTCAAGTTTGTTGTGACGGGCCATAGTGCCACTATAACTACTGATATATTTAAAGGTTTGACTAACACTAAGTCACCGATATTGAAGGTATAATGAATTTTATTCGCGTTCTTTTTATCGGCGCGCCTTTCAGTATTATTGTGCATCTTTTCGCGTGCTAAGAAGATTTTTCTTTCGAAAGGGATATCTTTAACTCGCGGTACTTTAATGCACTTTTCCCAAAAGCGTGTAGGTGCAATATTTAAATGTAGCTCGATAGGCGTGTATCCTGTCGTTTCATGATGAGTTTCATTCATGATATTCTCAATAATTTTCACGTATCGCGCCCATCCGCTATGCTTAGTCTTTACAAACGTACGGAAAAATCTTCCCAGTTCACGGTGCATACGCTCAACTACGTTGCTCTGCGGGTGGCGAATTCAGGAGAAGATTGGCTTTACGCCTTTTTTTAGTTTCTTTAGCCATTTTTCCGACGTAAACTGCGTACCGTGATCAGATATGGTCGATTTTGGTTTTCTATAATTTTTTACATAATCGTTAAAGATTTTGCGAATAGCTGTGGCGGTATTCGCTCGTTTTATCGAGTATAAAACTACTAGTTTCGAAAATGCATCTACTGTTGTTAGTATGTACTTCACGCCACCCGTAGACGTGGGTAACGGTCCGTACAAATCTATAGATAATAAATCACTTGGTTTATTAATTAATATCGGTTGGGTCAGCACATTATAATTTTTCGTTAAATACTTTGTTTTTTGGCAAGTATCACATGTGTGCAATATATGAACGATAATCTTTCATAATTTAGGAGCAAAATGTATTCAAAAATCATTGTATATATTTTTCTTGCTCCTACGTGTCCGTAAATTTCATGCAGCTCTATTATCAATTGATTAATCATTGAATTTGGCAAGATTATTTTAAGTCTACTTGGCGTTATTTTACATAATAATTTTTCGTGTAACGCGCATCTTTTTCTTACGTTCTCGTCGCTTGATTTTATTTTATCGACCATACGGGCTGTAAATTGATTATCTTTTTGTAATTTTCCGATCATTTTGAATTTCTTTTTTAATTCGCGGCTCGGGTTTCGCCCGTGTAATGCGGCAATTATTATTCCTGATTTATTTTTCGCGTTTTCATAGTTTTCGCTGTAGGAGCGAATCAGGTAGTCGGCTACAGCATTCTTTTTTCCGGGTGAATATTCCGGACTTATATTGAAGTCTTGGATAGCTAAATTACAACGCCTTACTCGCGCGTTATTGAATTTGCTATTTCTCAAAAAGGTGAGTGCTTCGTAATCCGTGCGTATAATGATTTTAGACGCACCTTTTAAATACGTGTCTAATCTATTTAACGCCCACACGATCGCGAGCATTTCTTTCTATGTCATGTAGAATGAGTTTTTGCGTCCTTTTTGCAAATTTTAAAATTATATTTTTATTAAAAAGGTCTTTTATATCGTCAAACGCTTTATGATGCTCTTCAGTCCAATCGTATTTTACGCCTTTTTTAGAATAATTATTTACAAACTTGGTAAAAAAAATTACAAAACCGAGAAAAGCTTGTAGCTCTTTCATAGTTCTTGGTCTTTTAAAATTCTTAATAGTATTAATTTTATCTGGCTCGGTTTTTAAACCATCAGCCGATATTATATGTCCAAGGAAATGGACTTAGCAAAATTTGTCTTCGCGAAATTTATCCTTAAATTATGCTTAGATAATCTTTCAAACAGTTTACGTAGATGCTTTAAATGCATTTCGAATGTGTCAGAAATTACAAATAGGTCGTCTACGAATGATAATAAAAAATCGTTAAAGTCGTGAATAGCTTTATCTAGAGCGCGTATTAATGCTGCGCTGCTTGTTTTTAAGCCAATGCGACTAACTTGTACTCGTACACTCGATTATCGCATTTAAATGCAGTGTATTTTCTGCTTTTTTCGGCGAGCGGTATCTGCCCAAAACTCATTGTAAAATCTATTGTAGACCTGAAATTTTTATTTTTACATTGCGCGAATATTTCTTCAACTCCCGGCGGCGAATCATAATCATTGATTAATTTATCATTTAGTTTATGCGCAGCTAGGCATATCCGTATAGAATCACCTTTCTTTTTTTACGATTACTACCGGATTTATGTAAGGGCTCGAGAAACATCGTATTATTCCGAGATTTAACATTTTATCAATTTATTTTTTAACTTTGTCTCTATATGATAACGGAATCGGATAAGGTTTACAATTAAAGGGTAATTCGTCTTTTAATGTTAATGTGTATTCATAATTTTTAAAAAACGATTTTATATTTATTGATGAGATTACTTAATTTTTGCTTTTGCAATTGATTTAAATTTTTATTTATATTTATTTTCTCGACGATTTCTTTATGCGAAATATGGTACATATATTTTTTCGGTTAAATGCTTTTTATAAAAGTCATTACCGTAATCGTCGCACTCCTCGTTTTCGAGTTCTTTGTGCACGGTGATTTGCATAGAGGAATACTCTTTTGAGCTCATCCCTACGCCTACAAACGAGATTATTTCGTCTTTATCATCAATTGTTAAGTTTATTTTGTTATACCGCGTGTCTATCAACATTCGTAATGTTAATTTTGGGACCACCATAAAAATTAGTGTGGTTTCTAAACTTCCGAATTTCGTTCTGAGAGAGACTTGAAATTTTAGACGCGTAGATTTCGCACCGGTCGCGCCTTTAATGATTTTTCTGCTTATTGGTAATTTTGGATGCGTTTTGAATTTATCGATATTTGCAAAATATAATTCTTCCGATATGCATGTAATTTCGCTAACGGTATCTACTAGAGCTTTAAGTTAAGTATTTTCTATGTAGACAATTATTTCAGGACACATTATCGTTTTAATATTCGCGCCTTCTGGTTCAGTATCGTACAATAATTCTTCTCGCAGGTCTTTGAGTATAGAAGCTATTTTAAATTTTTTCTGTTGTTTATTTCGACGCGTCTTGACTCGACTATTCACGACACTTTTTAGTTTTCGCACGGGTCATCTATACATAATAATAAACGGTCAAGCTCGTCTTGCTCAGCTTACTCCTTCTGACTGATAATGTTAACGCTCTTTTCGTTTAAGTTTTTCGATTGTTCTTTATTAGTTATTTTATTCCGCGAATTTCTTTTGTCATCTAATCTACTCCCAGACGCGCTAGGAGGTCGAGTGAATTCCGTATTACTCGGCGCTCTCGTTTGCGAGCTTTGAATCGCGTTTACATTTTTATTTGACCAATTATTATTTCTTTTTTCAAATGTCAGATTGTAATATCTATTTTGGGAAATGGATTCGCGTACGCGTTTTTATTTGCGGGGAATCGATCTAGTTTTTTACTTTTTAAATTGTCGTGATTGTAGTCGGCGAGGATTTTAAATAAGTTATTTTTGTCTTTGAGTTGCTGTCCAATGAGCGCGTGTCTTATTTCTTTATCGAAATAATCGCAAACTTTTTGGACAAATTCGGCCTCGGTATATCCTAGCTCGAGTTCTTTCGCAAGTCCAAATACGTATGTCGCGTAATTGACCGATTAAATTTTCCGTTTTGCCGGTATTCACCAAATTGTACCCTGCGTTTAGCTGTTTGCTGCACGGCCGCGTTTTAATAGCGTTCTTTAAATCTTTGGCAAAAATCTTGATAATTTTCAACATCATCTGACTGGAGATACCACCATTCCTGGACGGAGTCTTCCAGCGCTTGCGAGATAATACATATTAAATCTGCTGAGCTGGGCTTCATAAGCGCGACATACTTGTCAAGTTCTGATAGAGACTTCATTGGTCTTTCTGCTTGAGACCTTTGAATTTCGGTAACGAGAACTTGATTTGATGGTTTAATGCTCTTTTAAGCTGTCCCGATGCATTAACAGGCGTTGATTCTAATATAATTTCGAGAATCTCGTCAATTTCGCTTTTATTTTTATGGGATGCGCTATCTATTTGGCTTAAACAGTATTGTTTAAGTGCCTGTAAGTCATCGCTGTTTACGACTGTATTTAATAGTTCATTGAATTTTTGAGTTAGTCCCGCGTTAACTGCGTTCAGTTCTTCATTTTCGTGTTCGACTGCCGCGATCTTTTCAGTCAAGCCTTTTTCTATTTGTTCGACTTTGACTGATAAATGATCTATGCGATCGATTAAATCGCGACGAACCGTTTCTACTTGCGTAATACGCGTTTGTGGGAATTCGTAAGATTTTGCAAGCTCTCTAAACGCCCCGTAATATGCGTTTGTTCGTCGGCAAGGTTTTTAAGTTCTGGACCGCGGTCAGATTTCCTTCCTCCGTATTGGCCTCTAATTCAGCCATAAAATTCGTCAATCGACGCGTGTTCTTAGCCATTTTTAGTAATTTCTTATGCTCGTTTATCAATTAATGGAACTACATGAAATTCATAATGAAATTAAAATTTTTAAGCTATCGATAGGCGACTCATTTTTGAGGTCATGTTTTCAATTGATCTTTCGAGTAAGAATACTCTTATTTTAATTTGCAGGTTTTCAATTTGGCTATCCTTCTCTATACGAACGAGTTCATTATGCATATGTTTGCATTTCTTTTCAACGCTCTTATTTTTATTTGTTAAACTTTCTGTTGTTGCTTCTAGTTCTTTAATTTTGTTAGCTTGTTTATTTACAATTTTTTCTAGCATTATAATGTGCTGACGTATACCGTTAATTTGCTCTTCCGCGGTTGTTTGATTCTCTACAACAGTATTTACATTAGTATCGATGTCCGTGAGGCGCGTATAAGTGTGACTTTCAAGCAGTCCACTTTGATACGTAGGGATCATAATCATTTTTGGTCAGCATAACGCGGGCAGAGCTAACGAGAGCTTTCGCTGCAATTTTAGGTCGAGCATTCACGATTGCCGCGCAATAGGCAATCGCTAAACACTTATTATTTTTTAATCTTTAGTTTTATCGTGTGTTCATAATCGCCTCGTATTG
The DNA here is from genome assembly GCA_900490025.1 of Megastigmus dorsalis. Lineage (NCBI taxonomy): Eukaryota > Metazoa > Arthropoda > Insecta > Hymenoptera > Megastigmidae > Megastigmus > Megastigmus dorsalis. Next base: position 5,064 of record UELU01098759.1, read on the forward strand.
GACGATTGCTAGATACTGTTTTTATTTTTTGTGAGAGAGATAGGATTATTTGGTAGACTATACAGCCACGCAATGGACTGCATAATTGCCAGACAAGGAAAGGAAATAGATTTTATTTACCTTTACTGACTCGCGACGGTAGACTATGCAGCCACGCAATGGAGTACATACTCGCCAAGAGTCTTATTTTAATTTTTTATCAGTTTGATTTTAATTTTAATTATAATCTCAATCTCTAGGTAGACTACTCAGCCACGCACTGGACTGTGCAATCACCAAGAATTATAAGATTATGAGGCCTGCGATGGCTCGTTCGGTAGAGCGATGGACTCGCAGTCCGGAGGACCTGGGTTCGAGTTCAAGCGCGGCCGATTGACACGAGCACCACTGAATTTTAATTCATGTGCTTTGTTTACAAACACATCGCATGCCTCCGTCGCTGATTAGCACCAAGTGGGAGCATAAATAGAGCGACATTAAAAAAAATAGAAAAAAAAAATTGTAAGATTATTTGAGTGATTTTATTTTAATTCTTACCGCATTAGGTAGACTGTACAGCCACGCACTGGACTGTACAATCGCCATCTGCCGTAAGTGTAAGCGAGATTTTACTGCTTAATACTCGGGTTCACGATTGCCGCGCAATGGGCAATCGCTAGACGAGTCTAAGCTTAAGTGTTTATTTTTTAATTAAATAACTAAACTCCTTTTTGTGTAAAACAAAAACAATACTTTATTGTAGCTCAATAGAGGGAGGCGGGAAAGCTCTCAGGTAGCCCGGAAAAGAACTTCAAGCTCGAGGAAGCGAGTGTGTCTATTGTGGCGGAGCTCTTATATCCAACCGGTTGGGAAAAAGGGTTATCCCCTCCGCGACGAGCTATACATATATACATTTGCAACTTGCGCTCGCGCCCGCTGCGCTTTTAATTGATTAAATAATATATTTAAAAGCTTGAGAGGCATAATGCCTCGAGAGTCGAGGTCAGCTGGATTCTCGGTGGTCATCACATAGTTCCAGGAGGCCCCAGTTAGCACAGTGAGGGTCTCGCTGGCCCTATTGGCCACGAAAGTTGTCCACTGGGATGGCTGTCTGCTCAGCGAAGCCAAGGTGACCTGGGAGTCGGACCAACAATATACGCGTGCTCGTGGAGATACCATCTGGAACGGCCTCGAGCGCACACCCAGCGCGGAATGTAGATCGTTTCAAGGCTGGGCAGCTGGTCTCGTAGCGTACTCCATGAGGCGAGAATCTGGTCTGGAACTGGCTGGTCCCAGTCAGTGCCAGCGATCCAAAGCTGTTGAAGGAGGATTTTTGAGTGAATCGAAGAGGCGAGCTATTTCAGAGAGCATCGCTGTCTTGGTCACTGCGGCGGAGTTAAAATACAGAGTGACCCTGGAGCAGAAAAAGTCGGATGACGGTTTCCACTGTAACCCTAGGGTGAACACGACGTCATACACGCTAAGACTTCATTGGTGGCGTGCGGTAGATTCTGAAGTAAGCCAGAGTGATTCGCCGACCATTTATCCAGCTCCATACCTACTGCCTTTAAAAGAGATATGAGTTGGTCTCGAGCGTGAAGAGTATCCTCGAGAGTGTCCGCTCCTGTCAGTATGTCACCCACGTAGGTGTGAGACTGAAGAATATGCGTAGCTTGAGAAAATCTCGGCTGCTCATCCTGAGCGAGTTGGACAATCATGCGATTCGTTTGAAACGGAGCGCAGGCCGTTCCATAGACTACGATGTGCATGCGGAGGACCTGAAGAGCTTCCTGCGGCGAGTCTCTCCACACGATGCGAAGCCAATCCCGATCTCGCTCATACAGGAGAAATTTCCGGAACATCTTCACGATGTCGGCAGTGAATACCAAGGGAAACAGCCTCCAACGTGTGATACCGCTCGTGATGTCCATCTGTAGTTTCTGATCAATATGATGGCAATCGTTCAGGGATGCTCTGTTGCTTGTAGGTTGAGTAGCGTTGAACACGACCCTTATTTTGCCCGAATCATCCGATTTGAGCACGGTGTGGTGAGGCGTGTAATACGTGGCTGAGGCGAGCAGCTCGAAGGCTGGCACTTTTTCAGCGCGGTGAAGTTCCTGCAGCTCCTTGAGAAAGTGGACGTAAGGCTGCTTTAGAGCAGGCTTGTACTGCATACGACGTTTTAGCTACAGAAAACGATTTTGAGCTTTTTGCAGAGATTTTCCCAACTCTGGTGTGACCTTGAAGGGCAGACGCAACACATATCTCCCTGTGTCGTCCCTGCGATACGTAGTATGGAAGTGTTTCTCACAGTCCAGTTCTTCGGCAGATAAAATTGGCCTGGTGGTGACCTCCTCAATCTCCCAGAATCTCTTCATCAGATCACTCGTGGTTGATGTGACTCCTTCCTCCACCTCATCTAGAAGGCGAATTATCTCGCTGGCTGATTTCTGTGATGCAGGGGAGAGACTCAGCATCATCGACATCCTTGCTGAATCCCTCATTCGACTATTGTCGTAATGCTTCGTTAGGCAGGTCCATGCCACTGTAAAGTTTGCAGTGGTCTCCTCGAGATTGGCCAAACGTTTGGCAGCTGGACCTTCTAAGCAGAATAGTAGATACTGCAGCTTGAGAACTGGCGATATTGATATCACATCCTTCACCATGGACCTTAAGCGTTCGTTAAACGTGGCCCATTCAAGCTGCTTTCTGCTGAAGTGGGGTCGCAAGAGCTTGGGGAGTCAAGAGAGGACTGAAGAACCACCATCAGAGGACCTGGGTTCAGCAATGGCAGGTCGAGGGCCCAGCATGGTTATCCTTCGCTCCAGTTCAGCCTTGGTGAGGACGTAAGACTCCTCGTACTCACTGAACAGAACCGCAGTGAAGTACGGTTCCTCCTTCATTCCTTCTGCATTAGGGTCCAGGTCTGAGTGCCTATTGGAGACCTTCTGCCAGTAAGCTTCCAGCAGCATGAGCCTCTGCTGGAGCACCTCCGCTGTGCGCAGCCCAGCTACAGTCTTGCTGAGGAAGTTTATTATCAGCTGACCCTCCAACAACTGCTTCAACAGTCGCATGTCTGTCATCTTGGAGTACCTAAACAAGCAACAAAATAGAAGCAACCCAAGCAACTACTGGAAACCTCTGGTAGCGAGGCTTGTTGAGTGATAGCAGCAGTCCAATGTTGATCTATGAAATCTACTATGACTACTAAATCTAGTAATTCTAATAAATACAATTACAATATACAAGCTAGCTAAGCTTGTGCTCCAGGAGAAGAGCTAGTAGATGACCTCTGGTAGCGAGGTTTTGCCATGTAGCAGCAGAAGATGCACTTATATTCTAATAACTAAATGCTAAATACTAGGAGCTACAAAAGTCTTGAAAACTAAGGCACTGAGCAATCTAAGATACTTAGCTCAAGTCCTGCAGCGTGGCTGGAAAAGAGGTTAGAATTGCGGCCTCGAGGTCAGCGTGTATTAGAAGCGCAGTGAGGCGAGAGCAGCTGGTACATGGGGAACGCTGTTTCCAGGGTGATCTCCTACAGCAGTCAGAGCACCACTTCACGCGAACTACGCACCGAGGATTTCAATAATTGACTGATTTGCTGCGGGACGTTGTCCACGCGCCGTGTTGGACGGTATGCACTTCTCGTGCGGAAGGGTTCGGCGCGCCACCGTGCTTGCTTACCCGCGTCTCTCGCGGAACCTCTGGAACTCGAACGCTGCTTTATAGATGCGGCAGCAAGCACGCATCGGTAAAACATCGTGCACTGCTTGCATGCCATGTGCTCGTAGCCACGACCTTGGCTTTTGCCCTTGATTTTGAATATTGAATTTTCCACCCGACTTATGCTAAGGCGTATAAATGTCGGGGAAAATTCCACCCACTGCACTGCACACCCGGAATGTCCTTTTTTTGTTCTAGGTACCGAGTGTCCTTAGAACAACGAGTCCGATTCAGGTTGAACTGCACTTTTCCACTTTTGCACTTATTTGTTCATAGTTCAAAATTCACTCTTTTCACTCGCAATCCGGCTCGAAGGACCAAATGTTGCGTACAATGCCGCATTTCTACCTCATGCAGAGAGGCTACTTTAAAGACTCGGAATATTGTGTCCGCTACTCCGAGCAGAGGAGTCCATTGCCGCGTGCGCGAGGATAGGATGGTTTAATGGTAAAAGAACTTGCAATGCTTATAAATTTAACTTAAATTTATTGCTTTTGCAATATTAAAATAAACTTACAGTAAATTGGGATATTAGTCGAAAAAAGGTAGACCGCGTGGCGACGAGGTAGCTTGTCGAGCGTGGTCTCGAGTAGGTGCTCCGAATTAGGCCACGGCTAGAGTGGAAGAGAGCGAGCTCGGGGCGCGAGAATTCTTTTTCTCATGCCGCGAGGCTCGCAAGCTCATAAGAGAGGGAGGGGACGTGTCGCGATGACTGGTCGCAGCGCGAGTCTTGTAAAGCGCGACCTTTGAGCCGCGCGACGCTCATTTTGAATGAGCAGCCGCGACATTACTGTATTGATCGATTTTATTTTGAATGATTTACTTTATATCCTTCATAACATGGTCTTCAATTTACATTTTCGTTTTAGAATACATTGATTCGTAACACGATTTATGAATGAAGTTTGAAAAGTGCAATTCAGCCATTTTAGTTCCTTCATCGCCAGGTTGAATGAATTTCGAGTGTGTGTGTGTATGTGTGATTAGCGGAGCAAGGGAGGTATCAACGCCCGTGGGCCGCGGAAAATATGCCTATTGTGCATTTGTAAAATTTCTAAATTTTCTAAATGTCTTTTTAGTTTGAAATGCAGTGTAAAGCTTGGTCATTGTAATGCTAAAAATTTGTTTTGTTTGCAGTTCTATTTACTTAAATCATTCTATTAGACTCATATGCTCCTGTTAGTAATAGTGTTCAATGATTCTAACTTATTGTTTTATTACACAGGCCCACAAAAAAAATAAAAAGGTCTGTGCAGTTAACCAGACCTATGATTTCTTGTGTATTTTTCGACGCTGAATCCGAATTTGCAATAAAAAAATAGGGTTCAGCTACATATTTGGGGGTTTTCCATGAAAAACCTCATTTTTTCGATTTTTTCATGGTTTTTCTTAGATTAAAAAAAAATAAAGAAAAATTTAATTTTTTTTACCTACTCTACTGGGGGTTTTTGAGGTCGCTGGTCACGAATTTGATGTCAATTTTCCCAAAAGACAACTCCCAGTAGGCGTAAGTGGACAATAAACGTGATAAATTGACCGTTTTTTCGAAAAATCGACATTTTGGATACTGTTTTGAAGGTTTTCCACAACATGAATCATGAACCTTAAATTTTCTTCGACTCTTAATCATAGACTTAAAACTTGTGTATAGCGATACTTATAAACTCCGTTATAGTATTTTCAGCTTATTTCAAGAAGTGCCTTATACTTTTAATGAGTTAGTGTAATTG
>UELU01098761.1:0-19442 GCA_900490025.1 Megastigmus dorsalis
TGATTATCCATGTCCATTTCTTTGAATGTATGCCTGGCCGCACTTGATTTGCATGTTGATCATGCAAATCAACACCTCCCATGAACTTGTTGTAAATACAGAAAGCATTTGGAAATGGTATTGTTCTCTTACTTCTCGATTCTTTATCATAACGGCTTACATTAGACATTGGAGTGACTCCTGAAGCCGTCGAAAGGATAGATACAGGCTTAGAATCCATTACAGTAATGAAATTTATCACGATTATTTACGATTTCTGGAGGTTTTAGACCTCTAGCTCAACGGATTCCCTGTGAAAATTTTGTATTTTCAAAAAAAAAACTGAAAAATTTCACGTTTTTTTCCCCTAAAATTTCAAAAATGAGGGTCAAAAAAGTTTTTTTTCGGAATTTTCACGCCGGATTCTGAAAGTTCATTAAAAAATCTATCAGAAAACATGGTTTGCATGATCATTTCTGACCGATTTGATTCTTCTATACAGTGTTGAAAGTGGGCATGAGCAAACGTGCACATTTGACGTTAATGGGTTAATCAGAAATGAAAAAGAAAAGCGAAATCGATTGAACTGAAAATAATTATTTCATTGAAATAAACACATTAATGGAACATGATTTTACATAAACGTAAGAGTAATAACGAGACACAAAAAAATATTAATAAAGTAGATATTTAACATATACTATCTTTGACATTGATTAACATAACCTTAAGCGTTAACGCACGAAAAAAAGGTTATGAAATACTTTTTTGGGATTACGACTGTATCGATTTGCTAGGAAAATAAATATAACTGGTTTAAAATGACCATATGGCAATCGGTGCCAAATTGCAGCTTCGATTCCACGTAGAATCCATACAAATACTACAAGAATCTATATGCTTGATGATAACCTAGACTCTTTTTTCAATATAAAAGTGAATTTATCGATCACCACGAGCCAAAGGCGTTCTCAGAGGATATTCCCCTCTTTTCTTTTCTATGCAAGAAGATCCGTATTTATATACAGACAAACAACCTACACGAAAGACATATAGAGAAAGGAAACTCTAAGAAAACCGAAATTTAGAAAGACTTTATCAAATTTTTATATTAGGCGAAATAAAGATTATAATTTGTTGGCTGAACTAACAGAGGGAGCATTTTAACCTTCCAGTGGCAAAACATTTTCCAGTCTATATGTAACCGTATGTCCCTCGTCAACTCGGCTATGGAGGTCCTTACATATTTAAATATTAATTCCTTTTCATTTTTCATTTTGGTGTCTAAGATAGAGCTGTCTACATCTTACTGAAGATGAGCAAGTTGACAGTCTCGTGCCCGAAACATTTTGATACATATTTTTTCTTATATTTAATTACAATCTTTATTTCCCCCAATATAAAAATTTGATAAAGTCTTTCTAAATTTCGGTTGTCTTAGAGTTTCCTTCCTCTATATTTCTTTCATATTGGTTGTTTATCTGTATCTAAATATGGATCTTCTTGCATAGAAAAGAAAAGAGAATATCCTCTGAGAACGCCTTTGGCTCGTGGTGATCGATAAATTCACTTTTATATTGTAAATTTTGACGAGCAATAAATTCATTATTACGTAGATTCTTTTTTTTCTACGACATAAGCTAAAGAAAGCTTGCTTGGATCATTATTTTAAATCAGATGAAATATACCTGGCGCGTTCGCTGAGTAATGAAATGTGACAATTCCAGCCGCTTTCAAGGCCCATTTTCTCGGAAAAGACACGTGAGCGCAACTCGTTCTCCTTACTGAAGTGCACGAACCTTACGCAAGCACGCTCCAACTGTTCGATTAACTGTACCTGCGTTTATGAAAGAACATTATAATGTTGGCATTTTTCACATCTGCTTTGTAAATGGTTTTACAAATAATAAGCAAATATTGCAGATTTATTTATACAGCTATAATTATAATTATAAAGCTGATTATTGTCAATATGGTTTCTAAGGTATTTTTTTTAAATTTTTTAAATTTTGTATAAAATATTTATTCCTGACTGTGAGGAAACTATGCAATACTTAGTATAAACAATGTTGAACCTCTGTAATTATGATATTAATAACTGTAAACTAAACAATAAAATAAACTCACAATATCTGCCCGAACAATTAAAATTAAAATTATGTATCGTTTTTGAAGTAATTATGAAAACGCAATCATTTAAAATCAATCAATCATTCAAACAATAATAGCGTCATAATGAAAGTGTAGAAAGTCCACTATACCTGGAAGGTATATTAATTTTAATTCACATCACCCTTTGTCCCAAAAATTGCAATTATATATAATTTACTAGAGTAGCAAAGTTCATGTGCGCGTTGTGCGCTTAATTTTTCCATGCGAGCCATTAATCAAACTCTAACAAATTCTTGAATATTAAAAACTATTTAAGTGTCTTTCTTTTATTTATAATTTTTCTCACAAACTATTAATTTCGATACATTCTAATTTTTGAGGCTAGAAAATAATATTAAAACAGAATTTAGTTTAAAATAAAATCCTTATACAAATATACATAATTCATTCATAAATTAGAATTAAAATATTAATTTATATAACAATATTTTAAATTTTTGCGCCGTTCAAAACTGATATCTATCGGTAAACCAATGAAATCATGTATTAAAATGCTTTACTACATCCGTCCATAACTTCTTTAAAAGTGGATAAGTAAATAAAACTCTCGTACCCCTCTTTCCTTGACTCCAACATAAAAATTAGAATTTCTTATTTATCATCTAATCATCACCCATATAACTTTATAATAAAACACATTAATCCCCTTCGTATGCGCATCCCAGACTTTCACCATTCGAAAATTCACCTATTATTTAGAAGATTGATTCTTTAAGAAGAGCATGTATTCCTGTATTTTCAGGGTTACTGAAAACGAATCTGCTATCAGAATTTCAAAATTCAAAATGGCGGATCAAAATATCGCTCATGTTCTCTTAAATTCACCTAAAATTGCTCAACTCCGCTTGAAAAACTAAACTCTGGGGGTCGCTGAAACTGTATTCACTATTAGAATTTCAAATTTCAAAATGTCATATCCAAACTGGTGACCATGTCTCCTTAAATTAACTGAGAATTATTAAGTCAACTTGAAGAACAATACTTAAGGGTTCTCGGGGTCGCTGAAAATGAGCCAGCTATAAAAATTCCAACATTAAAAAAGGTGAATTCAACATGATGCTCATAGATTCTTAATTTTGTATAAACTGTGAATTTATTTTAAAAGCTACCAGAAGTGACTTTTAAAGTTATTGAAAGCATCGAAAACCCCCCCAAAAAACTTTTTTGAACCGGTTTAATAATTTTTTAGTATAATCAAGAGTACAAGGTCACTGTTTTGAAATTGGATATTCTGATATCGGATTCATTTTTAACGACCTCGAAAACCTTCCGTGTAAAATTTTTCGAACCGATTTGAGCATTTATTGTAAAATCAAGAGTACATAGTCGTCATGATGGACCGCCATTTTGAATTTTGAAATTCTGATAGCATATTCATTTTTAGCAACCTTGAAAAGCCCCAAATAAAAATTTTCGAACCGATTTGAGAATTTTTTTGTAAAATCAAGAGTACACAGTCGCCATTTTTAATTTAGAAATTCTGATAGCGAATTCGGTTTTAGTGACCTCGAAAACCCCCGACAATGGGTTTTCAAATTAATTTGAGCTATTTCTGAATATTTATTTCAAAGTTTATAAATTCCAATAATGCTATCAAATTTTCATGAATTTTCCAGCTGAAAATTGAAAAGGAAATTAAAAATATTTTAATACTTAACCTGATTGATTTGAAAGCTACTTATGCCCTTAAACTTTAATTTTCGGGATTTAGGATGTCATAAAAGTCAATACATCTAAAGTTATTTGCAAAATGTCATGTCGAGATAGCTCGTCATGACATTTTTTAAGCATGAGAAAATGGCCCTCACCTAAAAATGTAATAAGTTAAATATGATATTCAAAAGGCACTAAAGAAAAATGCCGATTTCCATGTGAGATACAGTATAAATCTCGATTTTTGGATTTTCTATTTTCTCGTTTGTAGCTTAAAAAAACATGGTAGTACATTTTTATATCTGAAATAAGAAAATAATTTTTATTTAAAATTATGTACTTTATATAAAATGTTTACATGACATTTGTGGTGCGCTAATCCGAAAAAGGATAAAGAAAATTTTTTTCTGTTTTTTGAGTTCCATATTAGAGTAAAGTGGTAGAATACGGTTTTTCTTTTGTCTATTTAATATATTTTACTTTTCTTATTTTTTATGAAAATATAGCACCTAAATATAAGGAGCTAAACTCATATAAATCAATGGTTTTTCTATTTTTGAAAGAAGTATGCTGCTGCAAACTCTATAACAATACGGAATATTTCAAAAGATTTATATTAACTTACTCTAATTTAATGTTTTAAGTAATAAAATCTATTTAAAAATAGCTCAATAGTTATATAAGAAATTTAAAAAAAAATTTTTCAAAATTTGTAATTATTTTCAAAATTATAAATATATTCTTTAAATTTTATTTTAGCTTTCTGCATTCAAAAATAAAAAAAAAAATTTTTTTGTTATATTATCACGTACAGACATGAGGCTCCTACGAAACCTCGGTCCATGCAATACCGACTTCCGTCGGAGCTTCACCTAGCTCAGCGGTTACCGATCGTCCGACGGCAACCGGAGCTATCAGCGGTCGACTCCGCTCTTCCTTGAACCACCTCGGGCTCTCCTTTTCTGAGCTTGTGGCTCAGTTCGGTAAGGAAGACAGTTAGTCGTCGGGAATCAACGAAGCGAGTGGTTTTCTTTCTCATTCAATAAGTACACGATTGGACAATAAATACAAATTACTTCACGTTTCATTTTCCTTCACTTCGCCATAACGCTTAGAAAACTCCGCTCCAAGCCAATCGCGACCATTCCTCGATCTCTCGGCACATTTTGGTGCTAAGTGTGAGTGGTGTAATGGCTTGCTTAAAACAACAAAAGAAAGAAAGAAGGTAGCAAAGAAGGAAGCAGACGGAAATAAGGTCGAATGGACCTTAATCACAATCAGCTTGACATATCATTCCTTATTGTCTGTGTAGCTCTATCGCTGAAGCTAGCTTGCATCAAGTAAGTACAAACACATAAGATACATATAACTTTAGCTCCTCAAGTTAGATTTAGTGTCGGGAAAGACTGTTTCCAATAAATTTAATTAACCGAAACCAGCTCGTTGCATTATTATACGCACACAATAAAAAAAACGCGGGTGCTTATCATGTCTAGCGTACACCCTATCACTTCGCTACCTTTCACCCCGACGGCTCAACAAAAAAAAAGAGAATCATTTTCCAATCTATTTTTCAAATCCCAAAATAGTAGAACGCCGGAGAGCTCGTCAGGCGCTATAAGAAAATCCCGAAATAATTCGGTGCGGATATATCTGTAATGCAAGCCAGTTTTTTGAAAGAGCGTGCACACATTGATGCCATGCACACGCTATTAATCTCTGGCGTCATGACAGAAGAATGCCGCACACTGGGAAAAACCAACATGTCTCTACACGGCATGCGGTGCCAGGCGCACTTAGTCCCCGACTCCTTTCCTATTGACACGGAAGGATTGTTCGACTGAGACACGATGGTGCAACATGATACAATAAATGCCGCACTAAAGTGTTTAGATTTTGTAATATCTTTATTCCTTTTATACGTGACGAATGCATGTAAATACTCCCTCGAATGCGTAGAATTATATGTGCAAAAGCGATTAATAACATGGAAACTGGCTGGGTGCCCTTACAGAATTTAGGTCCAGAAATTTTCTTCGGCAATTTCATAGCCAAGAATGAAAACGGTATAATTTATGCAGAATGCTACTACTCGTCCGTCGTAATTCCTCTCCCCGAGGTAGAGATAATTTCTTGTGAAACAGCATGATTAGCGGCATCTCAGGCATCGAAAAGGAAGACGTAGTTAGCAAAGAGTAAACCCAAAGATTCACATTCAGATGGCTATACTAATCCAAGGACACCGAACGAGTACTCAAATAGAGGAAAATCGATCCAAAGGAAACTCGAGAAAATAGCCATTTTGCAGAGCAGGTGGAGAGAATCATGTCGCTATAGTCGACACATAAGGCTGCAGTGAGATCGCCGACGCACGAGATATGGTAAACTCAAATCGTTTCATATTCGGATTAGAAGGTGCGCCTCTTCTGGCAACATATCTTATCTCGCATATAATTAGAACTGAACTAATCTAAACTGCAGAAAGCACTGCATCAATGGCGAAAGAGTGGTACAGAGGAAAAGAAAAGTAAACAGATAAAATTAATAACTGAAAGAATAGTGCGAAGGCTAGACCAAGAATCTCAAAGGCTAATAGCATAGTCTGAATCACAAGAACAAAAAAAAAAGAAGAAACAAGAAAAATAATGTATTATTAACTGCGTAAGCAAACAAGCGCACGGAATAGTAATATCCTATTCAGCATTTAAAGAGAACTTCCTCATTACAATGCACTACTTCTAACTCTGATATCATAAGAAGGATACACGTCCAGAGTTATATATAGCGACGTTACCTCACTACAGCAAATAACTGCAGTTGGAAGTTATCGCAGATGCACCTTGGGTTCCTTGGCCGATCAGCTGCCTCGTCGGTCAATAACTGACTCGAACGTGTATAAACAAAAAAAAAGAGAATAATATAAAAGAAAACGTATTAAACAAATGACATACAAGCAACTTTACCTTGCGAAATAATACGATTAAGTATAAGTTTCGTAAAAGTTAATATAAAAATTATGTACAAAATTCACTATTATAAAATTCGAACTGCAATTGGTATACGAAATCACTATAGCAGTGAATTGCTTATCTTAAAAGTCAACATTTTTTTTCTTTTATAAATTGATTCTCACTTGGAAAAATTCTATTAATACTTAATCCTATTAATGCTTAATTCTATTAATTTTAATCCCAGTAAGGCCCAATTTTAGGTCGAAAAAATATTGTCTGACCTCTGTATTCGCAATAAAATGTGTTATAGACATTGTCTCTTTCGAACCTATTCGGAGTTTTTTTGAAATTTTAACGGCGGATTCAACACTACATTGCATTAGATTAAAAAACATACACATATTTACCAATGAACCAGGACGAAGTGAACAAGCTTAAAGAACTCAGTGGAAAGTTGATCTGAGAAGACACGGAACCAGTCAGGGAGACCCTAAGCGCTGCTTGCTCCCTGCGAAATCAAGATAGCAACAGGAAAACTAATAGACAATTTTTCTAACTGCAACCTAATTCTTATACAATTGCATGAAGCTTATTGGATGCCACTTTACGAGACGAATTCATGAGTATTTTCCACCCTCACGACAGAACGGATTATCATCAACTGCCAAAAAATAGAGCATAGAGCAGAATATATCAATGGGGCAGGTATTTTAAAATTGTAACCTGGATGCGTAGCACTGACGCCAAGCGCCAGACTCACAGCATCGCGCGAAATCACACAGAGTGTAACAGCGACTGTGCTTTAAGACCTCGCTTTAAACATCCAAGAAATATTAAACAGCGCAGGAAACGATTCGAAAGAAACTCCACATATACGCAATGCAATAAAAACTGAATTTACAAACAGCGACCCCGAACCAGCTCCGAATTAGACCTCAAAGAAATAATGAAAAAGGTTCGAGCATTGAGCGAATACAGAAATGTACAAGAGAGTAGTATTTTTTGAAAAACACATCCCTATAGAGGGAACAGTATTTATATCCGCACTGATCCTCATGGTGCTCATCTGGAGGTTCATCTCTTAGAGATCATGCAAATTAATTTCAGACCCCTCACGCCACGAAAACCACCGGCATCAGGACACCTACGAGCATGAAGAATCACCCATACCGACTTCTATCGGAGCATCACCTAGATCAGCAGTAAAGTACCCTATACTGGAACAAAGCGAAAAGTGGGACTTATACTAGAACAATGAGCAAAAAAAGGTATTTATCGATAAGATAGATACTAAGAATCAAATTAATTAGAAGAATTTCATGTATTTAATAATACATAAATTTTATTGATTTAAAATATATTTTTCTTGTAAAAGCATATTTCAAAGTGTGTTTTAACAACTGCACATTAACTTTACCTTTTGGCTTGTGTATCATGAAAAGCAGTGTTATGTTTATAAGTACAAAATAGTAATAGTTATCCAGTTTCAGTATAGAAATAGTGTTTTCAACAACCGATATAACTTTTATAAATAAAATGAACAGTCAATCTACTGAAAATAATCATTTTTTACGTAAATATTACGTTTTCTAGTTTACCTCCCAATTTTAATAGTAGTACCGAATAGTGGAACGAATATAAATTGTATCAAGATATAATTTATTTACTTAAAAGATTGTATAAAAACATGATGTATTTGTAGTATATTTGTAGTAAAGATAAATTAAATACATACTGCTTAAAATTTAAGTAGGTGAATCTTAATAGTTGTGAAGTTAAAATGTATTTTAAATAGTCCAGTATTAATCCCAACCCCGTTCCACTATTGGTCCCGATCAAAAAATAACTTTTTTTTCTAACCTTATTTATTTTATAAATAAAATCATTTAAGACTGTTTTTCTTTATTAAATTGATAGAAAAATGTTCAGACTAAATACGAAACATGTTATTTTTCAAAATTAAGCCTTTACGTAGACATAATTAAGGAAAGCAAAGTTAGTACTCTCAAAAGCATTCCAGTATTGAGTACTTTACCTTACCGATCGTCCAACGTTAATCGGAGCTAGCAGCGGCTGACTCTGCGCTTCTTCGAACCACCTCGGGCTCTTCTTTCCTGAGTTCGGTAAGGAACGCAGTTAGTCGTCGGGAATCCGCGAAGCGAGTGCTTCTCTCTCTCATTCAGAGACTACAATAATTACACAATTCGATAAAATCACTTCAATTTTCATTTTCCTTTACCTCATATTTATTTATTATACTTCTTTAAGTTTAGTTTAGTTATTTTAAATTTTATATTTTTTTAATATACTATTTTTATAATTTTATTATGTTTTAAATTATTTAATACAATCTATTCAATAATATAAAATTTTATTGATATTTTATTATTATTATTATCTAAAAGATTTCTATTTTACTGATTATTGCATTTAAGAAAATATGTAGAAATAGATTAATATTTTTCTTTTCTGACAGTATTATATAATGTTTGCAGCATTAGGGAGGTTATAACAGAGAATTTAAAGAAAAGAAAAACAATTTCCAGTTTTATTTATTTCTTTAAAATTAAAAAACTATAATGTATAAATTTTTCTTATTCCGATATTAATTAATTTTTATGCTTCCACCAAAATAAAGCTTTATAATGGTGAAAAAAAAGTTGTGAGACAACATTGTATAAGTTGGTATGTTTTGAACATCCAGGAGTCGATATATGCTATTTTAAAAAAAATGTATGCTATGCTCGATATCTCCGGAAGTATAGCACCGATTTTGATGAAACTTAGTTCAAAAGTTTGGTGTTCTTTTATGGATAAAGCAAAAGAAAGAATTATACAATTGATTGTATTTTACGAGTTTTATTACTTAAAACTACATTTGATGGTATAATTGATAATAATAATAAATAAATCAGATAGATTTTTTGTTATTTCTTAACCAAAAAAGTGAAAATTTCTATGTACATTAATATTTTTGAAATAAAATAAGATGAAATAAAGTTTTAGCCATTTGTTTATTGACATATAATTTTAAGCCATTTTATTAAATCGTTTTCAAGGAAACAAGCATTTAATGAAAAAAATTTGTTTTTAGTTTTAATAAGTAACTTGTGTAAAAATCGTTTTATCGTTGGGAAAACTTGTACAGAGTTTGATTTTAACTATCTCTTGGAGAAGTTCTTGTATACGGAAAATAGGATGATCCGTTCTAAAGATATTTCAGTTTTATTTATGTTTATTAGTGTTTTTATTTCAGTTATATTAGTGTTTTTATTGAAATTTTTTAAACAGTGATAAAATAATTTCTTTTCAATCGAATTACTTGAAATTTGATGGGTGTATACTGTTAGTTATAGAGAATATTTCTGTGTGTTAGTATTAATATTTAAGTCGATAAAATTTTAAAATAATATATTTTTATTATTTATTCTGCTGTATAATATAACTGAAAATATAAATAAAATAATAAATTATAATTGAAATGTATCAACGTAAATATTTAAATAAAAAATAATTAACTTTTAATAATATAAGGAGAAAGAGAAAAATGTTCATAAGGTTATTCAAATACATATTATAAAAGATATTCTTTAAGATATCTATTTTCATAATGACGTTTTTTATAAGAAAATGATAATAACGTATACAACTTCATAACATTATTCAATTGAATATTATAAATTAAATAAGATATTGAGTGCAAAACTCGACTACGGCTCGGGTGTCAATTTACAGGAGTTCTGGGGTGTCTAAGAATTTTCCTTCCTAGGGGCGTAATAAACTATTATTGACTGGTAACTTAACCCATTAACCCCCGAACAATCCAAATTTCGAGTAAGTTTACAACGTGATTACTTCTTATGTTATCTGCTTTTACAAAATTCTGTTTTCATATATTCCGACGTAAAATTTCACGTTTTTTCAGAATCCGTAGTCAGAATTACGATTTATCCTCAAGAAAAAAAAAATATGGTCGATTTAAACATAAAAAACGAAAATTTTCGAAAAAAATTTTTTTCTTAATTTTTTTTCGCTATGATACCGCAAAGGTATACCCCTTATAACTAGGATCAAAGGTGATCATGACAGTTGAAGTTTGACAGGAAATTTTTATATTAATGTTAAACAACCCCATTTCTACAAAATGGCGGCTGAAACAAAATTTTTTTTGTTAAAACTTCACTAATTTTTTTCTCGAAAACTATGGACTTTAGCAAAAAGTTCACAAGGACAAAAATGTCTTAGAATTAGTCAAGGAACACTCAAATTTTTTCAGAATTTTCGGAGACAATTTTTTATTTTCTGAAAAATTCGGGAAATCCAATTTTTCGAAAATGTCTAAAAAAATTCTGATAAAATTTGAGAATCTTCCTTGACTAATTCATCAAAATAAAAAAAAACATTTTTATTCTTAAAAACTTTTTGCGAAGGTCTATAGTTTTCGAGAAGAAATAATTTTATCTTTTATTTTGGCAAAAAAGAGTGTAATATTTATGTACACAAATTTTATTTCAGCCGCCATTTTGTAAAGATGGGGTTGTTTAACATTAATATAAAAATTTTCTGTTAAAATTCAACTGCCATGATCACCTCTGATCATAATTATAAGGGGATACCTTTGCGGTATCATTGCGAAGAAAAAATCCAGAAAACATTTTTTTCGCAAATTTTCACGTTTTTTATGTTTAATTCTGACTACGGATTCTGAAAGAACATGAAATTTTACGTCGGAATATATGAAAACAGAATTTTTTCAAAGCAGATAACATAAGAAGTAATCACGTTAAAAACTTACTCGAAATTTGGGCTGTTTGGGCGTTAATGGGTTAAGGTTATCGAAGCTGCAAACAGAAATATCTCGGCTTTAAAAAATCGTACAGAGTCGAATAAATATTGAAATTAAAGCTTGAATGACAACCTTTCTAACTTCATACATTGCGTCATTCGGAATTACTGAGTTTATTACAATTTCCAAAATTTGAAGTGCTATATCTTGGATTCTGATGAATGAAATTGAAAAATTCCGACGGTATAAGAAAGGGCTGACAAAAAATACGCGATTAGTATCTTTTTTCAATGGTCAGTATTGTCTTTTTCAATCTCAAAATATATGATTTTCGTGGAAAAACGTCGAAAAAATCAGCATTTAAGAAAAAGGTCATAACTTTATTCTAAGAAATTGTAGGCTAATTCTGTTTACGGGATTCGAAAGAGGAGGTCAAAAACTATCGATATGGCTTATTTCATTTTTTTTCAACGACGTTTGGATCAAAAGTTATGGCACAGAAAGTTGTGACCAAATTTTGGCCTTCGGGACGAAAAGGGTTAAGCTACACAGGGTTTCGCGACCATAACAGGTGTGCTGAACCAAAGGGAGGTGAAGGGAGATGATAGAAAAAATGAAGAAGAAATCCAGATCACTCTTCAGCATAGCTTGTAGGAGAAACACCGAAGAGAGCTGGAGAGGATGGCGCGAAGCGCAAATAATCTACAGGAAACTTGTAAGAACAGCTAAAGATGAAAGCTGGAAAAACTTCTGAACAGATAGAGAAGGAGGAAAGGAAACGGCCAGACTCAACAGATTTTTGGCCTGTAACCCAGAAGCGTGGCTGAGTGCCATAAAACTCCCATCGAAAGAGTTCTCAACATCGGACGAGGTGACCCTGATCCACTTAGTGGAATCCAACTTCCCGAGCTTTATAAAGGACGGGGAGTTTGCGGGAGACAATCAAACATACCAGGTGCTAATCGGTGGCGATAATCCAGACTGCCTCGCAGACTATTGGAGACTCGCACGCGAGATTATCTCTCCGGGGAAGGTAAGGTGGGCCATGAAATCCTTCGAGCCCCACAAGTCTCCAGGGACAGACGGGATTCTTCCGGTCCTGTTTAGGGAGGGCCTGGCCGAGATCGTCGACCCCTTTATTAGGCTTGCTAGGGCTTGTCTGGTTAGAGGGCTTGTACAGATGGCCTAGCGTACATATAGAGTAGTATTCATCCCCAAAAGAGAAAAGGAAAGCTACAGTACAGTGAAGGACTTCAGACCCATTTGTCTAACATCCTTCATGTTAAAAACGATCGAAAGACTAGTAGTTCGCTCTATCAAGGGCAAAATACTCAAGAAACAAACAGACCCGGTCCCAAATCGAGGAGCAAATAGAATAAGGTGGATATGCGGTCGGGGCATCCGTCGATATCGAGAGAGCCTTTAATAACGCTACTACTGACAGCATATACGAAGCGATGGAGAAGATGGAAATCCCCAAGATGGCGATAGACTGGATCCGACATATGTTGCGACACAGGAAAATTGTGATTACAAAAGGTGACGTTTCCCTAACAGGTACTGTCGAAAGAGATTGCCCGCAGGGGGAAGTATTATCTCCAACCTACTGGAACATCGTGGTAGACGGTGGACTGAGACATGTTGCGGAACTAGGATGCCGAGTAATGAGCTACGCTGACGATATACTTATAATATTCGGGGGAAAGTTCTTGAACACACTTCTGGATCTTACGAAAACCACACTTAACTCTTTAAGTAAGTGGTGTAGAGGAAAAGGACTCTCTATAAACCCGAATAAGACCGAAGTGGTCCTATTAACCAAGCGGTATAAAGTTGAGCCAATAGGGAATCTGATCATGGAAGGTATGGAAATCACACTGAAAGACCAGGCCAATTACCTGGAGGTTATCCTAGGCAGTAAACTGCTATGGAAACCACAGTTGGAAGAACAGAGCCGTAAATTCAACACCACGTTATGGTTATGCAGAGGAGTAATAGGTGCGAACTGGGGGTCTCAGTTTCAAAACGGTTCTACCGATCTTCAACGCTATACTTAAATCCAGGCTAACATATGCATCGGTGGTATGATAGAGAAGAACGGAACTCAAGACCACACAGATAAAACTGAAACAACTTCGTAGGATATGAAAACCGCACCACGATGGCTCTGGAAGTACTTACAGGGTGGAACGATTCTACCTTATAATTAAGGCTGCGACCTGCAACGCATCCTGAAGACTTATGGTCTGTGACGGATGGAGACAGATAGGTAAACACATAATGTTTCTACTCAACGAAGAATCTCATTCAGCATGGGGCATGAGATCTGACAAGATACCAGTCCGATACATCTTTGACAAGAAGTATCGGATCAGCATATCATCCAGAGAAGAATGGCATGAAAATAGGACCCCTTCTTCAACTACGGGCGAGGCCTGGTTCACAGACGGAGCCTCAAAGGAGGGTAGATCGGGAATAGCAATACCAGTTGTAATACCATTGGGGACACACAGCACCATCCTACAGGCAGAGATAATAGAAAATCTACAGCATAGACACCGACACCAAGATGGCTCTAGGACGCATCAAGGTATCATCTATGCTGGTGTGGGAATGCATTTCGACACTAAATGTCCTGGCAGAATAGGTGCAACTCACTCTCTACTGGGTTCCAGGACACTTTGGTATCAAAGGTAACGAAATAGCGGACAGACTGGCCAAACTTGGAACAAAGAAAGCCTTGATTGGCCCAGAACCAGCAATAGGATGATTGGGGATACAGAGGGTAATTTGCATAGGCATCGTGGTTCAACGGAGCCCACCCAAACGCACTAATAATAATAATAATAATAAAAACTCTAACATTGGAGTTAATAGGGACGGTACGTGAAAAACATATTTCTTCGGTTGCTGTAAGAGAACGAGCATTGATGAATACTTCACATTTCAGACGAAACAAACGCAGACTATAATAAAACGCTTAAATTTTTTTTAAAATTTTGACCACCTAGTTACGGAATAATATTATTCTAAATGTCATAATTTTATCATTTTTCTGGATGACTACGATAAGTTGGACCGACGTGATCATCTCGTCTTTTGCTACTATATTCAAGTTTATTGAAGAATGCTTAAATCGTACGAGAGCATAATTTTTTGTAGAAAGGGCTTATTGTTTAATTTTATAATATAACATAATAACTAAAATTCATCTTTTCTATTATTTTGATTTTTCACAGAGAAAATGTCCTATATTATTAGTTATTTATTATAAAGCTTGACTAATATAGTAGAAAAATAATAATAATTTAAATTCTAAATTATTAATTATAATTTATGAATAAATTTATGAATAAACTATATGTTTGATATATATTGAAACAAATAATTAAGTTTGCGGAAGCTAAGTGCCAATAAATTGGCAGCGTTTTTTATATTTTATTCGTTTTTTATGTAATTATACTAATTAAACATTAATTAATAAAAAGAGCTTGACAAGACTTGAAATGTAGTCCATCCTTAAGATATAGCATCTTTGAAGATTTGGAAAATAGCATCATGATGATGAAAAGGTGGTTGCCCACCACATAGTAATCCGTAGAACAATCAGGTGATGTTATTCGGTAGTACCTTCGATTGAAAAACTGGTCTGCATACTTGAATGCAGCAGCTATACAGCAACAAAACATAAATAATTATTAGTATTTTATCACACCACATGCTTAAGATCATTTATTTATAATCTTCCTTTAGTGAATTTAATTTAAAAATCTGTCAATTAAACAAAAATAATATATTCTTTATTTATATGAATAAAGTGTATTGATTTATATCAATTAACTTATAATGGATAAATTTCAATTAGAAAAACAGTAGTTGTGCCATCCATATTCTTAAAAATACAATTAGGATAAGAAAGTTCAATCTAACGTAAACTCTTAGATAAATATATTATTTGAATTAACTGTCAAGGTTGACAGTTAATTATAACCAGAGACCAGTAAGCTTTACAACAATTATTTAGCTTTTTATTAATCTCAGTAGCGTCAACTCTTAAACATTATAACCACTACATTTAGTTCAGTAGCATCGTCACAAAACTAATGCAAGTATTAAACATTATAACCACTACATTCAGTTCAGTAGCATCGTCACAAAACTAATGCAAGTATTTAGTCCAAAACAATGGGCAGAAGAGGTTCCGAAAATTCATACCTGAAAAAAAATATGGTCGTATAGAAAATTAAATTTTAAGGTATGTTTCTTGTTTTTCCAACTCGATCCAAAATGGCGACCATGACCGAAAGTTACAAAAAGCGGTTTTTCGTAAATAACAAAGAAACTATACCCCAAAACAGACTTTGTTAGGCAGGAAAGTTGTAAGTATTAAAAAAATTTATCGATTCGATTGTTAATTATATTGATTGCATTGTTACTATTCGAGATATATAGAAAAAAACTGTTAAAAATCGTTTTCTCTAGAACTTGTTCAAATTGAAGTTTGAATATTTAATATTTACTGTTATGCCCACGGCAAGCTAAAAAAGAACTTCATCGAAAAATTGGAAAATTTTATTATTTTTCGAGATATATCGATTTTCCGAAGACAAGGAACTCTCATGATTAGAATTAAGTATTTTTATTAATTTACTTTCACACTCGATACGAAATCAATAATATAATCAAGACGGTCATTGATAACAGTAACAATACTCAATGTATCGATTCACTTTTTACAATTTCATCAACATAAGACTTTTATATAACACTATTTTAAGTATAATGATTTTATACATATTTTATAGATAGTTATGTAAATAAATGATTTTGGAATTAAATTAAATTCTTCAAACTTATCTTAATATGTTTCTTTTATTTAATTGTGTATCATAAATAATTAATTACTGAAATAATTAAGATGATTGTTAAAGAAATCAGCAAAAAGCGTGATGTCAGTATGATTTACTAAGTAAAAAAGTTAAGATATTGCACGGGAAATACGCTGGTAATTAAAAATAATTATTAAAATGACGAAAAAGGTAAAAAAATATTGAAACTAAATAAAAATTAAAAATTTCCTAAACTATTTTGCTTCTAAGGTGAAGGTCACTAAGCTATTCGTGTTTATCTCGTCTAGCTAACCCAGATTACGTACAAAAGGAGTTGTACGTGACCCAGAAGCTGAGATATTGAAGATTTTGCAAGCGCGATCAATTTAGAATGCACGAAGTCAGTTCGAAGCGACAGATACAACTGAGGCGCTCGCACGCTTTACTTTATTATTCAACTACTAATTCTAACAATCAATGAAATATACCTTAGTATTTTTCTATTCAAAATATAGGTATTCTACATTAAACCCCATTATGCTCGTCGCTGTAAAATGTAAATTGCGTCCTCTAGATATTATTGAAAAAAAAGTTATCTCGGCTCCAGAAAGTTGTAGAAAAATATTTTTTTTTAGAATATGTCAACAATTGATCTCCATAAGAGTTATTTCCATAAATTAAAAATTTAAAAAGATATTTGAAAAAAGCATGTCTAAAAAAGGTGAAATATTTCCAGTCATTTTTTGATCATTAAAATTAATAAAATCGTTCTTTAATAGCATGGTAGTGCAACTCTTCAACAAGAAAATAAGACGTTCATCGTTATTCTAGGACTATCCACTGGGCAACAGTGTCCGATTTCCGAGAGTACTTTTTTTTTCGAAAAATTGGTATATCTCGATAAATAATAAATGCAATTTTAGCAATTTTTTCGGTCATGTTTGCTGTTTCGGATCGAGCTGGGAAAACCAGAAACACATCTTAATATCCAATTTCCTATACGACTATAATTTTGTTTTCAGGTGTCAGTTTTCGGAAATTTTACATTAAGCTGCGAAAGATTGCTTGAACTAATTTGAGAAAACTAGCTATACAGCAACAAAGAACAATTAAAATCATAAGTATTTTATCACACCCGTCGTTAAGATCCTTCGTTTCTAATAACACAAATTTTGTTAAAAATTTATAAAATTAAACACATTCTACACCCATGCAAATGAAGAGTAAAAATAGTGATTAGTATGTCCAGATGAGATGTCATGAATATGAAAAGGTATACAGCACAACTGGAAAGTAGATTTCGATGCTCCAAAACAACAGCTACACAGCAACCAAACATAAACAACTATTTTTACATTATAGGAAAAAGTATAATGATAGTTTTAAATTAAACTATCATACTAATTAAAACCAGCTAACTGATTGAAAGAATCTAAAGCGACAAATATAGCTACCTAAAATAGTTGTCCATTGATATTTTTTAAAATAAAATTACAATAAGTCAAATGCTAGATGAATACTTTCGAACTAAGAAAGGATAAAAGTTATTTATAATTAAAAAAATTAGAACTTTGACGAATAACACTTTATAATTGATATTAAATTTATGGTCCATGTATAACAATACAATAAACATTTCATATTCATGACACATCCATGCAGACCGTATTAGTTATTGCATTCTGTACTATACAAAATAATTTTAAATCGTATCTAAGAATATTTTTTGTACATTGGAAGCTACTTATGAACCATAAAAATTATTGAGCACAAATTATTTAAAACATTTTAAATTAAGAACTGAAATAAAACTTACTTTACCAATGATAGTAATGTCCAGACCAGAATTCATAAAGCTTCGATGAATACAAAAGCTATATGGTGTAACGTGGCGGATTTTCGCACATTAATCGCACGAATTTAAATATTAAAAATGCCTTAAAAGGCAATATAAGCAGCCAGAAGGGATGTTCCTCCACCTCTCGTCTCGGGCCGTTTTATATTAACCCATTAAGCCCCAAATGGACGTTTCTTCCAGTCTTTTTTCATCGACTCTATTTAATACGAAATCGATCCTGAAAAAAATCAAGACAATTCATTTCCGACGTAAAATTGCATGAACTTTCGATTTATGTAGTGAGAATTAAAAAAAAATGTATATTCCAAAAGTTATATTTATTTATTTAACACAAAACACGAAATTTTGAGTGAAATTTTTTTTTATTTCGTATTTTTGTATCGAAATTGTTCGTGGATTTGTGTGTTTAGCATAATTTTTGCGTCCGTGGACACTAAGCTTTAAAGCCTTATCGCAATTTTTCGATTCCATTCATTAGAAGTCGACATATTGTACTTTAAATGTTGAAAATAATGTCAAATACCTATAAATCCTGCTATTTCGATTTTTTACAGTATACGATTTAACAAAATATTTTGTCATAAATCGAAATCATTTCTCTATAAAGCTTATCCTACAAGCTTTAATTTGATATTTTAGACAACTCTGTACGATTTTTTGAAGCCAAGGTATCACAGTTTGAAAAAAAAACATATGTATTGATATTTGCATGCTTTGCCCCAGCATGAGAATTTATAGGTTTAGGTTTAAAATTACCAAATCTTCAAACTTCAATATCTTGGTTTCAAAAAATCGTATAAAGTCGTATAAAAAATGAAATTAAAACTGAAAATGTAAACTATCTAAATAAATTAATCGGATTCATAGAAAAAAATTGCGTATACTGTATAATTCGGAATTCCTGAATTTTATGTTACTTCCAACACTGAAATTGATATATCTTCGTTTCTAATGAATGAAATCGAAAAATTCCGACGAAGTTTTAAAGTTTAGGATCCATGGACGCAAAAATTCCTCTAGTCGCATAAATCCCTGGAAGATTTCGATCCAAAAATACGAATTAAAAAAATATTTCATTCGAAATTTCGTATTTTTTGTTAAATAAACAAATATAACTTTGGTAATACGCATTTTTTTTTTAAATTCTGGCTGCATAAATAAAAAGTTCAGACAATTTTACGTCAGAAATGACTTATCTTGATTTTTTATAGGAC
>UELU01098762.1:0-18747 GCA_900490025.1 Megastigmus dorsalis
TATTTATTTTACACCTTTCTTTTTTTTTTTGATGCGCCTTTTTTTCGCAGTTTCCTTTTCAGAAGGAGAAGCTAAGTTTGTACATTGCCGATAGGTGGCGAACCTTTGAGTTCCGCGTTCACACGGACATGTCAGCATGACGAGGGTATAAGAGACCCTTCGTCGAAGCGATTGGCGCGAGAAAACTTTCTTAACGACTGTAAACGAAAGCGATTGCTTTACGTTACATGTATTTTGAATAATTTTATAATTAAATTAATTCCAAAAAACTTTATAAAAAAAATATGTTAAATGAAAAAGTATTTTCGGCCCTATTTGCGATGTATTACGGCTATCGAATGATTTCCAATAATTTTCAGTAGTTTGTCAGTAGTTTTTCAGTAGTTGCAAAAAAACTGTTGCCGTGGCAATTGTTCCGGCTGTAGTTCTGGCAGTTGTTCCGGCTGTAGTTCTGGCAGTTGTTCTGGCAGTAGTTATGGCAGTTGTTCTGGCAGTAGTTATGGCAGTAGTTTACTTCCGTAAGGGTAGACATAATTCAACTATCCCTTTGAGTGGTATCAGTTTGTTTAGTATGTGTTGGATGATCGTGTTTTGTGGATGTTTCTGTTGCAATTGATTGATTAAATCTTCGGAGGCTGTATGAATTACCGTTCTTTCATTAAAGGTGGTGTTACTTAAGATTATTATTCAATGATGGAATTAATTATGTTATTATTATTGCAGGCGGTTACGCTAATTAGCGTTTCTATATATTTATTTTGGAATTGATGATCTCTTTGTATTTTTCCTAGTCGGCTTTATCATACTTCTAACGTTTGATTTTGATATCTGGCTCTGCTTTTTCTGAGGAGAGTATTGTTGTAACAAGAGGAAAATGATCGCTTCGGTAGTCGAGAGCTTCCCAATTGAGTAGTAAAGCCAAATCACTGCTGCAAAGGGTTAGGTCAATTGAACTAAAGTTGCCGGTAGAAGCGCTGCCATAAGTTGGGGCATCATCATTAAGTATTTCGATATCGTTATTTGTAATAAGTTCTTCTATAATTGTCCCTCTATTATCAGTTTTATTGAAGCCCTATAGGGAGTTATGGCTGTTAAAGTCACAGAGTAATATAAAAGGCGGTGGGAGTTGGTTTAGTAAGTTTTGTAGCATTTCACTGCTGATATTGTACCTATCGCTCAGATAGATATTAAAAATCGTGATTAGTTTGTTATTTATAAGCGTTTGGATTGCAAATGTTCTCTAATTAGTATGCATACGCCACCGCTAGCTATTAAACAATGTTGTCTGTTTTTATTATACCATGAAAAATTTTTTATTTTTGCTTTTTTGTCGCTTAAATTTGTTTTTTGTAGGCATACAATATCCGGATTTTCTTGTTGAATGAGAGACTGAAAATGTTCAAATTGTTGTGTTAGACTGTTCCATTGCATAATTTTAGCCATTTTCTATTTATTTTTATTCGGAGTCAGAGTTATTTGGTGTTGGATCTGGAGTGTGATTCGTGTTTGGTAGTTCGATGCATTTCAATAGTCTCGTGCAGCGATTTTTGATACTAGAGTTGCGAACATTTGGTTGAACGTCTTTGTCAACAAATTTTTTGAACTTTTCTAGATCTGAGGTGTATTGTTTGATTACATCGAGGGGTTGCTTGACCCTATAAGTACTTTCTAGGAGACTTTTGAGCCGGTCGTAGTTTAGTTGTACATCAGCTGTGTTCAAGTAATTTTTAATACTATGCAGTTTGACGTTCAGATCGTTTTTAAATTCGTCATCTTGTTGTGCCTTTTGTATATCGCGGTCGCTTTCATTACTATCACTAGAAAGAGCTGCATTTATGTTTTGTTATTTATTTTGTTATTGAATGCTTGAGGAAACGTTTGAGAATATTACTCTCTTGAGTTTGCTTATTAGTGGTCTAATAGGTACTGCGTATTCTCTTACTGTAATTGTTTGATACTTATCTGTAATATTATCGACTAGTGCCTTGGTTCTGAGGTATACGCAAATACGGTTTTTGGAGATTCTAGATGCGTATACATAATATTTATTGGCTCGACAATTACTCCTATGGCACACGTGTAGTCCGTGAGTGAGAGTTCTCCTACACAGACCATGAGAATGGCTTGGTCTCGTTCTGGTGTCTGGTCTTTTTGTGCGATCGACGCATAGCTGGTGTTGGAGGCGTTGATTGTGAATGTTCGTACTTCACTTTGTTGTTGGGTTAGGGTTGTGGGTGTCATCATTAGATTCTTTGTACAATTCCTCGCGTAAATGCGAGGAATTTATAGGGCTAAGCCCGTACACGCGCGGCACAAACGACAACACTCGCGAGGAACAATAATAATACACGTCTAAACGGTGCGAATCCTACGCGTGAACTGGAATACTTATTTCCTTTCAATAAAACTATAAATTATTCATCGTTAATAATTAATCGCATTTTTGAAACACTAAATATTATATTCAATCAAAGCTATTTTAATTTTATTATACGTTGTAACGCAACCCGTTGTAAAATATAAATACACCTTTGAAAAATATAAATAAACTGAGCATTTTTTTACAAACAAATAAACATTTCCTAGAGTCTTAAAAGACTTTCCGAGACTTAAGAGGTTTTATAATTTTTATAAAGAAGAGTTTATACAACACTTAAAATAATTTCTTTTTTATTTTTTATTTATTACTTTATTTGACTTCAAATTATATATAATACACATAGGCGTGCTCAATGGATCCTCCATTCGGGAAACTTCGAATTATTTGACCTGCGAAAAGAACAACTTGACAACAAATGCCTTTGTTCAGAGCATTTTAAACAGGATGATGTCAAGAGGTGAATTAGGTAGAAAAAACTCAACGATTCTGCTATTCCAGTTGATAATAAGCAGTTATTCACTTCAATTAATTTAAAGTTATTCTTATTAATAATTGTTAATTGAAAAATTTTATAGCAGACTTTTTTATAATTAATACATAATATAATGAAAATTACAATTAAAAGAAATGTAGATTATCAATGTAAAATAATACTAATGTATATATAATTAATAAATTACAGATTGAAATAGATTAATTAAATATTTATTTTGAAATGAATTGAAATCTCATTGAACGAATGCTAAAATTGAGTATTCAATTTTATTGTTATTAAAATCGATTGATATCGATTGAATTTCAATAGGCATTTTTATGTAACCGATTACATATATTGGAATCGATTGGTATTGATTCAAAATTAATTAATTCCAATCGAATTCAATGGATCATTTTCACCAGGGTAGGGCTTACTTAATTGATATTTTATCTGACATTAAAATGTTTAACTCGAGACAATGGGGTTAAAATTGGGTGTAAAACCCTATATAGGAATAGAATCAAACACAGCCTTCTTTTTCAGTCTTAATTTTTATTTACTCCCACTACTCCCAGTTGAAATACCATATGGTATAATCCGTCAAAAATTACATCAGGGATTCCACACAGAATCTATATGAAATCTATATAGATTCCGTATGGAATCAATATGGATTTCACTTTAAATTCACGTGGTTTTCCAAATGGAATTCCAGGTTCTAGATTTTTGGAATCCGTACGGATTCCGTATGGATTCAGTATGGATTCTGGATGGAAATCTGAGAGAAATCCTTATGAAATCCATGTGAAATCCATATGGATTCCATGTATATGGACATTTTCAACTGGGCTGGAATTGGAAGCAAGGGAAGAAATTTGATGAAAATTGAATTATCAGTTAAGTATATATGATACTGCAGAATTATAAGTAAGTATATAAAAAAAACAGTATACTGGGTAAGTACTTACTTTTCGAATTTATAAACGTATAAATACAAAAATTGGGAAACAAATGAACAGCTGATCGGCACTCGTCTACCTATCGGTTGATACAATCCGTTAGCCGGTAAAACGAGTAGGTACATACGTCGCAAAGTATAATTACATACTTACTACCTACTTAAAATAATAATATTAAAATGGCAGAATAGTGAGTCTTACAAATTTTTCAGCTTTTCCTATATTCTATTTAAGCGATTTTTTTTGTGTAGATATTTAATGTTGCGCATCAGATATTTTATCGTTTCAAAATAAAGGAGGAGGTTAACATTGTTTGATTTTAATTTAAAATATGAAATTATTTTGTTTTTAACTTTTTAAATTAAAAATTACCTCTTATTATTTATATAACACATGTAATAATGAAAAAGAATATTTGAATCAAAACAAAACAAATGTTACAGTGATGATGCCTTACTGGATGAAGACCTTGCAACCCTCCCTGATATTGATAAAGAAGACTATGAAGAGAATGAATCCGATTTCAATAGCGAAAAAGAAAGTTTCATACACGAAAATCAGTATAGTAAGGTAGAAGTAAGTTATTTATTAACAATTAATTAGCAATAAATGAAACTTTAATTTATCAATTTTCATTGAATTTTTTATTGAAAACATTAATGTTATTGAAATTCATAAGAATATACTTTTGTTTATTGCTAGTTTTTCAAACAAATAATTTTATGCTATTTTAATATTTAATGATTAATTTTTTTTAATAACAGATTAACATTAAAGTAAAAGATACGAGCAAAGATCACTGTCATGATGTTTTAGATTTATCAACTTTTGATACTTTTGAAAAATTTGATGAAAGGGGATCTAAAGTAGGAATAGAAGTTAACAATTTTGATATTAATCAAAATCAATTGAAAAAAAAATTAAATAAATCTAACAGTGATTATAACGACAATAAATCAATCGTCAATAAACTAACTGAAAATTATGCATTAAAATCTGTGCATACTATTGAAGATACTTTATTGAAGAATCATTTGCATATTCAGCTTCATAAATTACATCACCAAAAAGAAGTTAGTATGAGAGATAAATTGAAAAGGGATGATAACAGCAAGCAGTTCAAAAATCAACAAAATAATGATACATTGTCTAATGTAAATCAAGAATTTGAACTGTTTCAAGTGGGTGATGAACGCTATAAATTACATGGATCTGAAAGGTATATACAAATGTACTTATTGTATTCCTAATTTAGAATAAAGGGATGTTTATACATAGGATTGTAATAAATATTATAATACACAGGTATAGGTCAATGAATAATCATCAAACTTCACTTCAATCATTAGATAAAGTCTCTCTACCACAAATGATGTACAAGCCTAGATACAATTTTCAAACTCTAAAACCAAACTGTTCTCGATGTGCATCAGTTTCAATTCCTGTTAATGGTTTCAGGCCTTTGGATTATGAATCTTTTTATAACTTTTCAACTTACCAACCCCATTTTACACATAATCAAATGATGTGCACAAATCATTCTAAGCAATGTCCACAGATTCAAGGATCACTATATTCAATGAATAAAAATTTACCTCTTAATCAAAGCTCATCAATGAATCAAGTATTTCCAGCAAATCAAATTCTTCCTGGTCATCCAATTATATCAATGAACCAAAAATTACCAGTGAACAGAAGCTTACAAACATCAATGGCAACAAATATTAGGGGATCTATGTTCCATAATCGCAATGATCAATTATTTGAAAATCAAAACAATATACCCAATTACTCTTTACCATTTTTTCCTTATAAATCTATATGTGAAAATAACAATGATTCTTGCAATGAAATAAATCTATTGAATGGGGAAAATCGTTTTGGAGCACATAAAATTTTAGTCAATCGCGATTTTAGAAAAAATCAAACTGAAAGAGAGGGTAAATAATGACTATTTTTAAAGTTTCTGCATTGCAATAAATTTTGTCATAATTTATAAATAACTAGTAAATTTTTTTTTCAGTAAAAATGATACACAATGCTGCTGAGTATCAAGAATTTTTGCACAGGAACAGATATACTTCGGTTTATAATAGTGAAAATGGAAAACGTTATCAGACCATAAAAAATTATGTAAACTCCCTTTTTTCTTATGCTCATAATTTCTAATTTAAAAGCTTTATTTTCGTTATTCATATTTTAGGATCCTTACTCATATTTTTCTGATATTTGGCAAGAAAAAAGAGCACAGAATTACAATAAAAACTATCATCATTCCTTTTCTCCTGAAATTTTCTCCAGGACTACCTCTATCAATAATGGGTATCAATTTGAATACATGAGGCAGAAGCAAGAGTTTCAAAAAGTAAAAATATTGAAACTATTTATTTAATTTAAAAATGATTAAGGAATCTTTTTTAGAGCAATGATATGTTAGTTATAAAAACATTAACGTATATTAACATCATTCTGTTTTACTGAATATACATATAGAGTAAAAATATTTTCCAATACACATGTCTATTATATTTATAGAAAATGATAGTGTAAAAAATGCTTATTTATTTTATTATGTTAATTTAGGATCGAAGGAATTTTGAGCCTGATCAAGTGAATAAATTATTTTTTAGTCCTAGATGTGAGGTAAATTATATTTTTATTCATATAATGATAAAATGAGTGATTCACATATCTACAAAATAATAATGCATCAATGAAACAGAAAAGAAGGCAGAAAGGAAGGATCCAACATCGATTAGGTAAAAAAGTTGACCCTAGCAATAGTAATGAATCATCAGTTAATTGTAAAAAACAAAAGTTAGAAGCTCAACGTACTCCTCATATAAAAGTAAAGGATACTGGATTCATATAAAATTAAATCTTATTTTAAATTTTTATAAGTATTTAGTTCAAACATTTTTTGTAGGAAGAACTGGATCTAGAAATGGAAGAGTATTGTAAGAAAATTGATGAACAGAACCTTCGTCGACAAATATTTTTACGAGAAAAAGAAAAACGTCGCAAAATATTAGCAATGAAAAAATAACAAGAAAAAAATACCAAACAGTGCTAATATCGCAGGTATATCCCTACCTAAATCATTAAAAGATTTGCCCTGCATTATAATTAGATTTATAAGTTCATATTCTCTTAGTGGAATATTATACTTTGCAAAGATTTTCTAAATCTATAGACTCATAAATATCTAATGTTTATTTAAAAACTTTGAACAAATCTTTGTGAATCATATGTTTGAGGATAATTAAGTTTTGGAAATTAGAAAATTTACTTATATTAAAATTATAAATTGAAAGTTTGTAAAAAATTACGTTATTTACAATTAATATTGTTAAATAAGATAGAATAGCTTTTATATCGTACTTTGTGAAATAATAATTTTTTTAATTACATATATATTATGATTTTTAAGCATTTATTACACATTAGTATTATAATACAACAGTATTGGTAAATTACAAGGATAGAAACTAATTTAATTGTTATAAATATGTAAAAAAAAGTTAGATTTGATATTCCTATTAAAATATTTTTACAACATATAATGTGTGTCTAAAATTCTATTTTCCAACAGTTATGTATATTACATGGAAAAATATCAAACAAACATTTATTTAACAATTTTCTATTTTACATAAACCTACAAATCATTTTTTACCAATAGAATCAATTTATTATATCTTTGTTTTTAATTAATGAAATGGATTTGCTATTACCTATCATTAAGATAAAATTGGTTAATAAGATAATTAAAATTCCATTTCTTTTTAATATTCTAATAAATAAATCAGACTTATTTTTTTAAAACAAAATAAATTTTATTTTTACAATTGTACAACTTATAATTATTGGAATTTTTGCTACATACACATTGTCATAAGATTTTAAAAATATTAAAACAATGTTTTCTAATACATTCTCGTACTGTAACTTATAACTAATGTAATGTTTAACAATAATTTTTAAATTTATTATAAAATTATGGTCATATTATAAATACAACAAACTTATGTTGTTTTTAAAAGTTTAGGTACTGTATTAAAATTAAAATAAAAAGTAAATCAACATTCACAATTTATATTTAATGAAAATTTCGAACCGCTTCTTCGAATTATTTATAGTACAGTGATTCCAGAATTTGAACTATAATTTTTTACAATGATGAAAAATTTCATTTTATAATTTTTATATTTTACTACTGCTATATCAACAATTAATGCGTAGATTGACAATGATGTTCTACTCCCAGTAATATTTAACAATCATCAAATTCTAGCTACTATATTATTGTTAAATGATTAAATTTTCACTCTTAGAACAATGTTGTATTTACTAAAATTGAATTTTATTGATTTATTTACAAATATTTATTATGAAACAAACTAAATGCTCGTAGGTAACAATAGATTTTATATTTAAAATTAGATTTCCTTATAATATACTTAATAGTGTAAATTTATGTTAGTGTATATATTTCCATTTAGTAAAATATATGAGTTTAAACTATCTGTTTTAAAAAATTCCAACATTTTTCTTAGAGTAGAAATTTAATTTAGTTTCTAAATATATTTATTTATATGATTTGCAGTTTTAAAATGTCAGGTTTTGGCATCAATTACTTACTTTAAATATTTTTTTAAAATTAAACGTGTTTAATTCTAAATATTATAGATTTTTAATTTGAAATATTTTTTAAAAGTAGTTTTTTGATTGTGTGAGAGTTTTAAATTTACCTTTTAAATTTAGACAATCGATTGCAAGTAATTAATATTGCAATTTTAATAAAATATTCTTAAGATTTTTTATTTAACTATGACTGTATAAGCGATTAGTTGAATATTGAATAACATTGATCGAAGAGAATAACTACAGAAAATTGTTTACACATTTTATAAATTTTGTCATTTAATCCTTAACATGCAAATTACAACTTCAGTATGTTATTTATTTCTTGAAAGAAAAGCTATTACAGCTTCCTAGTTAATTTAGAATCTTTGAGAACACTGTTTTAGGCAATATAACATCTTATAGGCCGATTTTTAAGCAGTTATAGTTATAAGAGAATATCTATATTTGAATTGTCAAAATTTTTAATTTCAAATTATCTCTCGTTTTCTTTATATACAATATTTTCAAAATATTTTTGATTGTGTACTTTTGTAGAACAAAATTAAAATTTCATAAAAATCATATCTATTAAAATGTATAGTTCTTTAGAATTTTGCATATTTTTTGTTTAAATATATACAATTATTTAAATCAAGGTTTGAAGCATTAAAAGTTATACAAATAATTACGCGATTCATAAATGATATTTGATTAAACAATGGGAATTATACCAGCTTATCAGAAATACAAACTGATCATAATATAACATTTTGTACATCTTCATATAATTGTAATTCAGTCTGTGTATAACTCAACCATAATACACTCGTTATTTTTATTATAAAAATAATTTCTTCTATTTTGCTATTTTTACACAAAGCACCTTATCCATTCTACAAATCATTCGTGATATTTCTACACAAGTTCAAGTATTTTAATAATACCCTGCGAGTTTGCAGCCACAACGACATTAGACGATTGACGCCAGCATACTGCAGAAACGAATTCATTTAAATCTTCTTCTCGTTTCTCTTGCGTCTCTAAAATGCTCTTAGTTGCATCAAATTTGTACGAGAATAATTGCTTTGTTAGTCCCTTATAGTACACATAAAGCGCATTATTTTCTGATCCGCAAGCTACATAGTCTCCATCTGTAGCTAGCCCTACAAAATTTTTCTCATTAACATGACCAACAAAAGAGCGTAAACAGTAAGGATCATTGATGTTCCACATTTTCAATTGAGAATCTGTACTAGCTGACACTATTTCTTGTTCATTGACGAATTTAACATAGGATACAGCCTTCTTGTGACCCTTAAATATACAGAGTGCTTCTTTCATATTTCTTAAGTCATAATAGTGCACGCAGTGATCAGCTGAACCAAAGGCTAAATGACATGAACTACGGGGATTAAATTTAACACAGCATACATTGGCTTTTGCTTCTAATGAAGCTACTGAGTGATCCATATTTAATGACCACAACTTAACTCTTGCATCATCTGATCCAGATGCTATAAGTCTTGTATCAACATAATTAAAATCAATAGACCAACATCGTTTTTCGTGTTCATGGAAGGTTTTTGTCCTTTGTTCTGTCATTGCATCCCAAACAGTAACTGTACCCTCATAATCTGAGGAAGCTAAGATACTCTTATGAAAAGAATTCCATGAAACACATGATATTTTTGAGCTTGAAGTCATTTCAACACATGGATAGTGAAGATCAACAGTCCCTCGAATAACAGTATTATAATCGAATACTTTGATTCTTTTAGTAACCCCTGCAATTGCAAAATATTCATTATCTTTATCGAATTCAATGCTGGAGACAATGGTTGAATGATTAAAAATATCCGAAGAGTAATTCAATGTGGCCAAAGGTCTTAAGTAGTTGTAACGAGAAAATTTCACAAGATCTTCTCGAAAAACGTCTAATCCAGAGCTAGTTGATTCAACTTCAGAGCTATGGGCACCAAAATGTAATTCCTTAGCTCTAGCGTCAAAGTAACATTGAACAAAGTCTTCAAAATGAGCATGCAGCCTTCGACGGCGAATTGCTAAAGTTGAACTACTGGTTAAATCATATTTGCTTTGGCTACTTGGTGAATTGGCAAATGCACTTGGTACTTGATCACCTACATCACTTGGTTTTATTGTACTAGAATCAATTATATTAATTAGATTTATCATTTCTTTTCGTATAGCAGTTACCTGTGCAGTATCATATTCAGTTGTTTTCTTAATATCTTCCATCCGGGGACATTTTCTTTGTAAGTCTTTTAAAATATTTTCTACCTCCTTAATGTCACGTTTTATTAGTGCAACTTCTTTTTGCAATTGATTTCTTTGTTCTTCTTTTTTTGTTAAAAGATGTTTCAGGAACTCATATAGTAATCTATTTTGTGCAGCGCATGATTCTGCTTCTAGTAAGTGTTTGCGTTGAGTAAGTATTTCTAGCATAGCATTTACATCAGGCAAACTAAGATTTGTACTGTCTGATGCTATAAAATTTCTTAGACCATCCGAAATTCCTACAGAAGAATCCGTTGCAAGAAAACTCCCTTTACTCTTATTATCTAGTGTCAAAGTACGATCTAATGCTGCGATACCTTTGGTACGAGTTTTGTACTTTGCAATTAGTTCATTAAGAAGAAAATTAGGGAAAATATCTGGTTGAGTTAAATTAATGTTACATTTTGGACATCTTCCTAATGTTTCTAAAGATCTAACAATACATTTGTAACAAAACGTATGTCCGCATCTTGTTACATGTGCTTCTGATATTGTTTCAAAACAAATAGGACATAAATAATCGCTATTTTTATCTTCTAATGTGCTGTTGATTCCTTGCATAAAAGTTGTTATTTGAGCTTGAGGCCTATTTACTCGATGATTTTGGGATCCTGTACTTGTTCCTGCCTCATCTCCATCAGTCGACATGTTTATAGTTTGATTGTGAATTTAGAGTCTATTCTAAAACATAAAAAGTCAATTAAATTAGTTAACTGTTAGAAGGAATTCTGTAATGTACCATTAAAGCAACTATAATTCTTGTTATTCTTTGTTTAACTAGAGATTAGGTAGATGAAAATTTAAAAAGACAAACTTCTTAAATCATCAGATGATATAAAGGATTTATTAAAAATTTACGTTTTTTAATCCTTTGTTAATTATTGATTTTATATATTAATTATTGATATGATTTTAATAATATTGTAATGTTAAGTATGCATGCATCTATTATATATATCAGATACTATTTTGTTACTTTTGTTATCAAGTTATAATAAGCAGAATTTTATTAATTTTTTTTTAAGCATATTTAAAATCTAGGTATGTAACTTTAATACAAAAATAATAAAAATTTTAAATATAAAATCATAATTATATAAATTGTAGAAAGAATTATATAACAATATTAAATTAAATATATAATTTTATTCTTTGTATTTTTATATGGAATTAGATACCCTATATAAACAAAATTTTTCTTTGTATAAACTAAATATTTTTTTCTACAGTAATT
Organism: Megastigmus dorsalis; assembly: GCA_900490025.1. Classification (NCBI taxonomy): domain Eukaryota; kingdom Metazoa; phylum Arthropoda; class Insecta; order Hymenoptera; family Megastigmidae; genus Megastigmus; species Megastigmus dorsalis. The sequence continues at coordinate 11,973 of UELU01098762.1, forward strand.
AATTAAAATTAAGGTTATGATAGTGCTATTTTTCAAAAGTGTTAGATTTAAACATTTTCAAGTGCATAGTTTTTTTATATTTATTTCTATTCACCATGAATCACAAAAATAGGTAGTGCAAATAAAAGTTAACACATTAAATTAAAGTAAATATAAGTAGGCATAAATAGAAAATTCTAACCTTAAAACTTCTAATTACCTGCGATACACCATTAAATCTCAAGTTATTTACTTGGCAATTAATTTATACAGTTTTAATAAATGTGCACATTGAACACTTTCTTTTATGTTGCGAAATAAAAGCAACTAACTTATTTAAACACATAGTTACTCAAATAATAAAGGCGGATAGTCAGTCAGTAGGACATCACAGACAACACTCAATAGCGCCCAGCGCTCAATGTACGAGATCCCTGCAGGCTCGTGCTGCGTGCGCGGCGCGCCAAGCCAAGCTGCAGACGCAAGGTAATATATGTATATATATATCCTATAGAACGCAACGATCTTGATTATGTATTTGTTCGACCATTTTCTAAACGTCTATAGACCTATAGGTATTCTATATATACTAGCGAACGCAAAGCGCGCGGATTATAAGTATTGTGAGTTAAGTTCAAAAAAACAAATTCTAAAATCAAATATACACAAAAAATAAAAACGTCCGTTGTTTTCTTCATATTTTTAATAACCCAATAATAATTAATTAGTAGTATAAGTACTAATCACTTTTTTATAGAGATTGAGATAACGTGTTACATAAATAATAAATTATTAAAACAGGTGATAAGGCTACATTGATCTTCACGGAACGTAATATAGAGGCAAAATACAAAACTTTATTATTGCAATGTTTCGAAGGTGAACAATATATCCTCTTCAGGCTCAAGAGACTTATGCACTTATACATCGTTTAATTATTCAAAAAACATTGTTCTTCATAAATCGTTAGACGACGAACTATCGTGAAAACGTTTCGTATAATAATTCGTATTATATACATTTCGCATATATTACATATTTTTCTTTTTCGTTTAATGCATTTTCATGCATATATCATCAATAATTTATATAAACCTTCCTTGATTATAATGGTCCTGAAACAAAAAACACAAAAATATTAAATATTGTAAAATATTCAAGATATAATACTATAAGCCATTACAAAAGATACACCGAGAAAAAATTTCGACAAATCAAAACAAATTATTTGAATCAAACTAATTATTACTTCCAATTCTCCCTAGAAAATTATTTATTTGGATGAAATAAATCTAATATTTTGATCTAAAAAAATATTTTATCAAGTTAAAAAAATATTAGTTTTAAATACAGTAAATATTTTTATAAGGGAAATAAATATTGTTTAGATTCAAATAAATATTTATTGGATTAATACGTTTCATGATATTAATTTACTCAATTATTTATTTGATTTAAAACAATATTTTATTCTTTTAAAAAAATATTTTCTTCTAGCGAAATAAATATTTGATTAAGTTAATAATATGGAATGTACCAATCAAATAAATATTTATGTGATTCTAAACAATATTTATTTCCCTTAAAAAAATATTTTCTTTTGACTAAAGACATATTGTTTTTAATCAAATAATTATTTGATTGAATTAATAACATGAAATTTACGAATCAAACCAATATGTATTTGATTCCCAATAATATTTATTTCCTTTAAAAAAATATTTTCTTTTGACTAAAGACATATTGTTTTTAATCAAATAAATATTTGATTAAATTAATAAAATGAAATGTACATTTCATTAATTTAAAGAAATAGTTAGTCAGTAATTATTATATTTAAAAAAAGAATTTGATCTAATTAAACAAATTTTTCTTGATTTAAAGAAATTTTTCTTTAGTTCTATACAATATTTAGTTGATATAAAAAATATTTTTGTAAACCAAATTTCTCCTCTAATAGTAAGAAAATATTTCTATAAAACAACTAAACATTTATTTACTTCAAAGAAATATTTGTTCGTTATTTAACAAATTCTTTTCGGAAAAATTAAGCAAATAAATAAAAAAGTAAACTGCAGACAAGTATGCTTATATATTAAATCAATAATAATTAAAGAAACAATATTGTAAAGTTTTTTAGTTTAAGTTAAAAAATTACTATAAATTTAAAAAAATTAAGAATACTATTATAATTGATCAATTTTAATATCACATAAGTTAAATAGCGATGTAAATCTCAGGTGCACAACGAAATATTTTTATTTTCACAAACAATTCTATTGCACTGATAAACTTACAAACTTTAATTTTTAATTTACAACATAAATTTTAATTTTTCGTTCATTATATAATTTTATTAACAATTCTTAACACCTTTAGTAGCTTCGATAGCTTATCCGGTATCTCTATTCTTAATAAGGCACCACATCTAAGTTAAAACTCATTTCATTTTGGTCTTATATTGAGACTGCGGTAGATGTATTTGTTATCCAGCATTGATAAACTTAATGGTAAAAAAGGAAGATATTGATATTGAGCTTGAAGGAAATAGTCCTTAAACTTAGCAGATTAATGCTGATGTAATCGATGAACTCTATAAATTAATATTAACCTTAGCATTTGCATTAATAAAATTATATAATGAACGAAAAATTAAAATGTAATTGTGTTTTTGCGAATTCTTCTGTATGCGCCTACCCTAAACTAACTCTAATATAATAATATAATTAAAAAATCATAAAAAAAATTTTAAGACGCTAATACCTAACAATTCGTCGTTCTTTTCGTGTAGAAGTAGCGGTCGAGGTCTTCTAATTTTTCTTACGCTGCCTGTTCTTGGTTCGACGCGGAGATCATTTCTGTCCGCACACTCGTACTCTGTACCACGACATTCCCGACATGTCAGCTGTCTCGTAGTTGGTGGTGCGGTCGGTTTAGGTATTTTAAAACCTTTTAGCGGTCTCGAGTGCTCGGGGCCGCCTTTCGCAACTTGCGTAGAGGGTGTTGCTGCCTTCCATTATCACTGATAATTATTTTCGGGCATCCATGTTGCAAAATTATCTTTTCTCGTACTGCTTGTGTTATTACGTGTCCAATTATCGCAGTTTCTCACATATATTTTGTTGTTCTCTTAGCATTTCTCGTAGCATTCCTGGCCAGTAATAGTTTCTCGCTAGACGTACTAGCGTTTTATGAATGCCTAAATGACCAGCGGTGTGTGTATCACACAGAAAAGTCGAGGCGCTCGTGAGCGAAATGGACGGGGTGCAAGAAACGCAGGAAAGTGAACGTCCACCACCACACGATGCATTTTTTTATGAATCTAAAGATAACGGGGAAACGATTTCACAAGGAGAAAGACAAAGTTGGGCACAACTGCTCACGTACGAAGAAAGCCAAGAATGCAGGGAAAATGACAAAAAATTTGTTCAATATTTCGATATTTGCGCAGATCCACCTGGAAATTGCCTTTTCTTTTAGTTAATAAAATTAAAAAGCCTCGAAATCACCGCAACTCAACTGCGCAGACAGCTATTAGACACTCCGACAATGATGTACAGTGAAACTCCAGAGGAAACAAAAAAGATATTCTCGTCTGACACGGAGTACGGAAACAGTGATTGTATATATATTTTCTCAAAAGAATACAACCAAAATATCTGTGTGCACTTGAAAAAACAATTTGGAGGATACACATATACACATTTTGTCGCAAATACCACGAAAAATTTTATACATTTGCACCTGGAGAATTTGCATTACACTCCGTTATTCGAGACACAACCGACAGATAATTAGCACAGAGAAACAGAGGAGAGTCAAGATGGAGACAAGAATCGTCAACAGAAAAGAAGAGAGCAGAGTGAAACCAACAGCTCCAGTAGCGCGCAAGCAGGTAGTAAAATGTGTATAGTCCTCAGCTGGGCACCAACATCGACAGACAGGGAGGCGCCGACGGAAAATATCAGCGCGGAGCAAAGTGCAAGCGAAGCACATGCACCACCCGGCCTTGACACAGTCTTCCCAGATGACGAGAGCGCAGCGCGAACACAGAGCGTCAGAGAGGGCGAGATAAGCCCAGTGCAATCGCCTACTTCACTCTACAATGCTATGATCGCCGAGGACAGCGCATCTAACGGGTGTGCTGAAGATAATCTAATTAAGAAAACCAAAGGACTCGAGCGCTACCGTGTGCAAAGCGCACGCCCACCGCGCGAAAAGCCGCCCTGGGCAATAAATGACGACGAAGAAACACCGCCGTTCTCGACACTAATGAAGATCAAATGCCACCCATTTAAATACAGGGAAAATTTGGCTTATCTACTGACAGCAGATAAATACTTGGACACAGAGATCCTGGAAGCACTGTTAGAACGCCAGTACATAAATATTGAAGAATTGAAAGCCTCCGAAATTTCAGTGGGAGAGATAAGAATCGCAGACTATAATGATTCAAAAATGTTAGAGATAACTATCAAAAAATTCATCGACGACAAAGTGCTGAGAGCAGCCATCAAAAAATGCTTAAAAACTCCCAAACAAGTAGTGTAAGTACAGTGAGAGATCTGGCAATATTAACAGGCTCAGAATGAAATTATTTTTGTGGACAATTTGAGACGATCTTTAAGTGTTTACCATTGACGGCAGTGCTTTTCGAGAACAATCTGCCAGTTCCAGCGGTCGAATAGCGTTTGAAGGTAATCAAGGAATATCATGTCCGCCATCGGAGGACATCGAGGAATAAATAAGACGTACTCAAAAATCGCAAAGGATTTTTATTGGCGCAGTATGCTACCAGATGTCCGACAATTCGTCCTGGGATGCAAAAACTGCCAAGAAGGGAAATTAGTGAGGGTAAAAATACGACTACCGCTCATAATTTCGAACATGCTTTCGCAGCCTTTTGAAAAGATATCTATAGATTTTTATGGGCCTCTATACACGACGAACAGCGGAAACAAATACATCCTTACGATACAAGACTGGCTGTCAAAGCACATAATCCTTGTTCCGGTGAAAAACGCAAACGCTCAAGAGATAGCGCGAGCGCTAACCGAGAAAGTGATATGCTATTTCCAGAAGGAACACATTTCCAGAACAAACTCCTGGAGGAATTTGCAAGATTATTCAGAATCGAGAAATACAGCACGGCCGTCTATCATCCGCAAAGCAGCGGCAATAGAGAGAATGCACCACACTCTAACAGAGTATATTAAAGCATATGTGCAAGAGAAAACCGAATGGGACGAATGGCTCTCTCTATGCATGCACGCATACAACTGCAAACACGAAAGTGCAGGGTATGCGCCGCATGAAATAGTATTCGGCATAACGGCAAAAACACCATCAAGCTTCCCGTCAGCTTCAAACCCTGGCAGCTATGAGCCAAGTTCAAGCGAAGTACAGGTCGAAATATTACTATGACAGGAAGCTCAACACTAAACATTTCCGCACAGGAGAAATGGTTTATGTGTTGAAAGAGCCGCAAAAAGGAAATACGATGTAGAATACGATGGACCATTCGAAATAATAGACATCGACTACGAGAATCACAATGTAAAACTGCAAAAAGACGGCAAAATAAAAGTTAGACATTTGGACAAAATTAAGAGAGCGTCGATGCTCCTAGAGCCGCTAGATGAATGCAGCAACGAATAAAAAAAAAAGAAGGTAAAGAGGAAGCAGTTCTTTTTCTTTTACCGCGGCCCTTGGACGCACAGAAATTGAAAATAACACAGATTATATTAACAGAGAGCAGCACTTTTACTCAAAGCCTCTCTCGCAAAAACTGCAAACTCAGATATGTCGGCAGACGTAAATTCTAATTTTAAAATTTTTATTGTCATTAATTACTTAACTAAAACTAAAACTTCGACGCCGCAGACAGCGCAAAATACCAATATATGTGGGCACAATCCCATATACATATATCTGGTAAAAGAAAACCACCCCCATCCCAGTACATAAGGTATGAAGAGCAAAGACGGTAAAAGTACAGAACAAAACAAAAGGGAGCAGGTATGCGTCAATGCACGCCCAATGGGCATTTTGGTCCGTAGAGCAATAAAATTATGAGGGAACACATGTTCCACACAGAGTGGGAGACTCAGGTAGCAATCACGGCCTATCAAAGGCACGAGTAATAAACCGAAACTCCAAAGAAAAAAAAGAGAGAGAGGACAATAAACGTTTCCTATGGAATCCTTTTTCTCAAAACCCCAGCAAAAAGCGGAGTCGAAACATCTTAAAATTTAGGCATATGCGCGAAAGATGGAGCAAAGACCAAGAGACATATCGGGTGCAGCAGAGAAAAAAAAACAGAGAGGGGACGTCAATAAAAGCAGCAAGAAAAGCAAAGAGGAGGAGCGATAAGCCCATAAGCGACGGCCGGACATTTGACAAAACAACAAACGCATAATCAATCAGCGGCCGGGGCCAAATACGGAGGCAACTCAGTCGCCTCACACACCGACTAAGAAACAATCGACAGCGAAAACGAAGCAGAGAAGTAGACAAAATCATGAACCTCAAACTGAAGAACAACCTGCACGGAGAGAAATTTGGAAAGGATTTATGTCAGTAACCATGGGCACCTATTTCTTCAATTGTCAGTCGAGACATTTAGTGTCAACAGAGGAGCCTATGTTCTTCAATGCAGCGCCGAGGTGCTGGGCCTCGGCCGATGGGAAGGAAATCCGCCCAACTGCCGAGACACGAAGATGTAGAAAGGAGGGGGTAATGTTTTTATGAGTGTTTTGTTTACAACTATATATATATATATATGCTTTCTCCTCTT
>UELU01098763.1:0-10451 GCA_900490025.1 Megastigmus dorsalis
ATAATAAAGATTTATTGAAAAAAGTGATAGTAGAATGTTAACAATGAATGGTAGTCTAAGAGTATTTTATTATTTATTTATTATTAAAGAATATTTTTAATGTATCATTGATTTATTAATAAACTTCAACGGGAGTGACCACTTTACACAATTTAAGTCTGAATACTAATTACAAATATTAATGAAGTTGGGTAACAAATCGTATTTTCTATGCAAAATAAAATATTTTTATACACTGAGATACTAAAACTCATTCTGTAAACGAAAGACCTTTCCAGGTATCTATTCAGAATTATAAATTCTGCAAGAAAATATAATATTCATCAAATACAATGGCCGCTATTTAGCATCATTTATTTAATAAGGTTGTCATTTTAAAAATTATAACTAAGCACTTGCAGAATAAAATAATTTAAAATAACAATCATTTTCTAGTTTGCAATCATTATATAAACGTATAATGTATTCAATTTTCAAAAGACCGCACATCGATAGTGTCGGTACTCTGTCGATTATAGTACAAGTTGTCTGCTTTATCGACGGGGCAAGATGGCAGCTCGAGCGAATACATACTGCATTACTTGCAATCATATGATTTAGATTCAAGTTGTTTACAGTCTGCTGACTGCTATGGAAGCAAAGTCAAATGTAATAAGTGTTGTGATGAATGTAAAGTATTCAAAATAAAAGAATTTCATGAGAAAATAGAAGAGATTCAATGAGATCCGATAAGTATTCCTGCTTTACATGTGACTAGTGTTATATGAAAAAAGTGTTTCTTTGTGTGATTTCTTTTTCCAGGCAAGAAAGTTATGTCTGATCTGTGCTTGTACATACTGGACTGGACTGTAAACAAGTCATATCAAATGTATATTTGTTCCAACAACAAACATGTAAGTATCTAATTCAAAGAGTTTAAAACTATATAATTACAATAATTTTATGTATTATTTTATACGTATACATATACTTCATAATTTACCTGATATAATTGTCTTAGATTATGCGAATTCTGCAACATTACCTTTTTTATGGAAAATATTTACTTTTAACAGGGGTAAAATAAAGAAATAGTTTAGGTAAGAATATTAAATATATTAAGCATTATATTAATATTAAACTTTAAATTGATTTATCTCTTTTATATGTTTTTAGAGTCTACGCACAGGATCCTGGAGGAACTATTGGATGAATTTTCACAGATGAGGTCTTAAAATGTTTGTAGTAACATACTGGAGGAACTAACGCTATTTATATTAACCAAAATTGCCAATTAACATGTAAGTATCATTGTAAATATGAAAAAAGTAGAAATTTAAGAATTTTTTTTTTGCTTACCGAGCAATATTTTTTTCAGAAAATTCTGGATCTTATTTTTTGCCTATATAAATAATGTTAGGGCTTCAAGTAGTCTTTTACAGACATTTTGAGACATTATAAAGCAAAATCCATCATATGGTTTGGTCAGGATCCTGCACGTGGCCAGAATATGTTGCTGAAGTAATATTATCAAGTTCCTATGATAATATTTGATTTTTCATATTAAAATTGGCATAAATTATAGTCAAATATATGATATATATTGTATTAAATGTAATTAATGCATTATTTTTTTTATTTCAGGTGAATATAGGAAAATACAGTCTATAGGGATATTACCTCCTTAAGTATTTACTCAATGCTTGAGTGTGTAACGATATTACTCACCCAGATCTTTAAAATTTGAAAATTTTAACATAACATAAACAAAATCTTAATACTCTAATATAATTAATATAAATTTTCTAATATTTAACAAATGATATATTTTTCAGACTGAAAACAGAATTTGTACAATATTATTGGACTTTTGATATTATCCATTTTTTAATTTATCTTTTGACAGCCATTTTCCTGGGGTCTAATGTTTTGAGATCGTTAGGCAGGGAATTGAACATCTTATATCCACAAAGTAGCTATTCTTTTTGCTTATTGTTTTAGACATTTTAGGTAGTTGTATATTTTTGTTTCGTGTATTACTATTTATTGCGAGATACTTACTTTTTAAGGTCTCATAGTGATAGTTTAGAGATTCAAATGCATAATTGTGATTTAAACTCATTGGTCGGTTTTCTATCAAATTTGTTCTTATATATAATTCTTAGTATTCTATTTTGAGCTTTTTGCAACAAATTTAGAGTATTATTGTAGGCACCACCCCAAGCTATATTCCCGTAGTTTGATACACTATGAAATAAAGCATAATATATAGTCAACAGAGTTTAGTCCGCATTATCTTAGTAAATTTGTAATAAATGAAAATAAGATATTTAGACTTATTTATAATACTTTCTATACGATTATTTCGTTTTATATAAATACCAAATACAACACCTAGATATTTGAAATCTTCTACTCTATTTAATTGAAGATTACCTATGCTTATGTGTAAAGTCTCTGGGACGCTATCTCTATAGTTCGCAAATGTCATGTAAACTGTTTTCATAATATTTAAGGAAAGTTTGTTCAATTCCAACCATTTACTTACGAAATCTAAGTAATTGTTCATTTTATTTTGGGTATCTGACCACGTGTTACCAACTGATAATATTGCTGTATCGTCCGACTATGATACAATAGTCTCTTCGAGCGTGTTATCTAATAAGTCGTTTACATATAGAATAAAAAGCAAAGACTCCAAGATTGTTCCTTGTGGAACTCCTATTACAAGAGTCATTCAGTACGTTTTGTAATCTTACTCGTTAATAGATCAAGAACCTTTCCTCTTATTCGATAATTATAGAACTTCTTTAACAGTATGTTATGATTAACTGCATCAAACGCTTTTGCTAAGTCTAGGAAAGTTATTGCCACTGACATACTTTTGTCTAGGTTATTTTAAATTATGTTAGTTATATAGTTTAGTGCATCTTTCGTCCCTTTAACCCTGACAAAACCAAATTGTTGTTTATTTATTATTTTATTTTGCTCAATAAATTTATAAATTCTAATGTATATTATTTTTTCTAATATTTTAGGTATGATTGATATTAATGATATTGTTCTATAATTTGTTGTCATGTGTTTATCAGATGCTTTATGAATTGGCACTACTTCAGCTTTTCTGAGTAAATTTGGTCAGGTTGCTTGTTCTATACATAGATTAAAAAAAAATAGACCAATGGTTCCATGATATATTACTTTAAACATTACTTTAAACATTTTTACATTTATATCATCAACTCCAGCGGATTTGTTTTCCATTTTGTCTATTATTTCTTTTGCTTCTATATAATTTGTTGGTTTGATAAAAATTGTATTGGCATTCATATCCGGTAGTTTTAACTTAGAGCTATTTTGTATTTTGATATTGCGACTTATCTTTTCACCTATTTCACAAAAATATAAATTCATATCATTTGCAATTTCCTTTGTATTTTCAATTTTCTTATTGCTTTCATCAAAAATATATTATATTTTGAGTTTGATTTTTGTTTAATTTCTTATTTACATAATTCCATACGTGCCTTATGTTATTGCTACATGATTGCACTTCTTTCGCTTCATATTTCATTTTAGCCTTATTGATTAACTTGTTACGTACGTTAAAATACGAACGTTATATATTAATAAGAATGTCGCAATTAAAACTACGACTCGCCCGGATGTCTAGACCGAAAACTGAAACCATAGTCACGCGCGGCGCATCAGTTCTTACACATACACACTCACACATATACCTAACGATCAACGCGCAATTTCCCACCATCATCCCACGATCAACTAATTTCGAGGAGTAGGAGTAAGTAAAATAGAGGATATAAAAAGGAGAGCACTGAGCGCGCGACAGCAGATAGACATACAGAGAGACGGTCAAGAAGAGAGAGGAACACGGAGAGGATAGAGACACCCAGATTCGAACCTGCGACCCCGATTTTAACCACAGCACTCATTATTTCAATCGATCACAGCAGCATCCAACTTACTCAACCATCATACGCGACTGCGGGTACCGAAAACCTCTCGTACAAGTCCGATCAATAAACCTAGCCATTTATCAACAATCGTTGTTGTTCATTTACCCGCCTTTCTTCACTTATCTCGCTTGGCCCCCCGGCCAAGTGTGAGCAGAACCGAGAACCCTTCACACGTAACATAAAATTTCTGGTGTTAAGTGTGGGGTTCTGTTTGTGAAGAAACGCGAAAGTTTTAACGAACTTCGAAAAAGCTTCCGAAGGGCCAATTAAAAAAAAAAAAAAACAATCGGACTCCTGCGTCGGATAAGGTGCCAACCAGCCCTCACACAGGAAGGAAGGACAGGAAGAAAGGATGAACGTGCTGCTACTTAAGTAAAGTTACATATAAAAGTGCATATATATATATTATTTCCCCGGGAAAGTGCGTGTGGTTGAGATCAACTAACATCAATCAGAATCGGAGTCAAAGACTCGTATCCGCGTCTTATCGTAAATAATTTCAGTACAAGAAAAGGGGAAAAAGAACCTTATTTCTATTTAATTCGCGAACTAAGAAGTCGGCAAAATTCAACCCACAGCAAAAGGGATTTATTCAAACGTGCGCGCGATTATCCGGAAACCTAGGAAAATGAATAAGGAGAACGCGGACGCTAACGAAATAATGCCAACATCGCCACACACACCGGCTATTGCCTCAGCATCGGTAAATCAAAATCCTTTCGAAAATTTCGAGGAAAGCGCATCTTGGCGACCGTTAATTAATACGCAGACAGTCGGAATGAACGGACATTTACTGGATGACAAGCCCTTTTTAGATTTACGCTACGCTCTTACTGCAGCCGATATACCGCTCGAATTACCTAATCTAGAACTCGCAGAACACGCGGTAAGAAAACTAGATAGGACCTTACTAGGACAATCGCCGAATATTATCGAGGCAGACGTAGAAATAGCTCGCAACGTACGGGCCCATCTCATTATTAAATCACGTGAATTAAGGCGAGATATCGCAGCCGCAAGCAAGGCCAATGCTATATAGTCTCAGGGTTCCGGGGCCATCCCGAAAACCCTATATAGTCAAGATCGTATATCAAGTGATCGAATTGAAACACTTAACGAGCATCCGACACATCAAACATTATCTCAGTGGGATTTGCCGAGTGGAGGCCTTTCACTACGAATTGAAGACAGACTCGACACTCTCGCACAGCGCGACGCGCGACGAGCATTCTTTTATGCAGGCACGGGAGACGACGCTCATATTCCCGGTATAGAGGAACGACCGAGAATGAATTCACGCGACGACACCTTATATGCACGACGTAGTATCGGGCATACACGCGACGACCTAACGAGCAACGAAATTCCTGCATCTATCCGGCAGACGAGTTTCTCGCGTCAATATCCACGAACCGCACGACATGGAGATTCGCACTGAACCTTTTCATTACATCAGGCGCTGAACACTATACCAACCTTTGACGGCAACCCGGACATGCTCGCGCTCTTTTGCCGAGCTGTTCGAGACGTGGTTCAAGAATTTGGGTCGCAATCGGCAAGATGGGTTCTTAATTCACTCGCATTGAAATTTAGAGGTCGCGATGCAGACGGATATACGACTCGCTTAACACAATACGAGTCCGTCGAGAGACTCCTCACGGAATTAACCACGCAGTATAGTAATGTCGGCGGAGTAGATAAAGTGCTCGTCGAGCTCAAGGTTGTGCACCAGCGACCACAGGAAAGTGCGGGGGACTATGGACTCCGCGTTCAAACCCTGCATAACCGTCTTCTCAACCTTTACGACGCTAATCACTCCCTAGTCGATTTCCAGAGGCGTACATATAAAAGCCATGCCGACAAGGAGGCACTCGAACAATTTTTATTCGGGTTGAGCGGATCACTACAGTACCTAGTTCGTTCTAAAAATCCATCAAGTCTGTGCGAAGCCATCGCAGAAGCCGTCATTTTCGAACAAAAAACAGGCGCTCGTCGATTCGACGTAGGCCCCCAAGCAGTTCCATCAGCCGGTGGAGCACATCAAATCGAGCATCTCTTAAAGGAAATATCGAATCGTCTTGCCACCTGGCAGCCAGGTTCGCCCACAATTAATACCGACACAGTGAGACTGGCCCCAGCTACCGAAGTCTGCGGTTACTGCAAGACGAGCGGTCATAAGGAAGAAAAATGTAGAAAGAAAGAATTTGATATGAAAACGTGCGAATTTAGTCAGATGCGAGGAAATTTATATACGTCATGCTATGCACTCGAGAACGCGATAAGCATCGGACAAATTAGCAAAGAGAAAACTGAAGCGCCAGCTCAGCCAGCCAACGTAGCGCCAGTCGTATATACTCCATATCCCATGCAGCCGCTCGTATCCGTAGCATATGCTGCTGCTCCACCTGCGATAAACGAAAAAAAAAACGTACGCGGAAATAGAAATCCTTAAGGGTACAGTGATAGGCGCGACAATAGAAATAGTGAATTTTAATATTATTAATAAAATAAAAAAGGATGAGTGAGTGGGAGGATTTTAAGTAAAACACACGGTTACGCGTCACACAAAAAAGGGACACTTGCTTCGGCGTAAAAGCTCTCACGGAATAGAGGGAAAAGCCGAAGCAAGCGTAGATATTAATTTATTAATAAATTTACAATTCTTTTACAATAATTTACAAATCTCACGCTAACGCGACGGAATTGCGCAATTACACGACGGAACGCACGCCGGTTATAAACTATATACTTAATTCTAAGAGCGCTCGCTTACCAAACGGCCTTCAGGCCCGCACAAATCGCCACAAAGCTTGAGCGTCGTCGAGGAGTCCGCTAAGCTGAACGCCGGTAAAGATGACCGCGGCGTCGCCCTCAGTCCAATGAGGTGAGCCGGAAATGGGGAGCGCAGAAAAATGGTCCTCAACCTCCACCAAGCGATTATAGTAACGCGAGAAAAGCGTGAATTTACTCGCCAAAAACGATAAAACTCCCATGATAACTATGATAACACGATAACACGATTAATTCGATTAATACAGGAAGGCAAAAAGAAGTTTTCTCAAAGCTCGTCTGGTTTCGTCGATGGTTTGAAAGAATCTGGCTCCCGCCAGCAAGCGCACACGGTGGCGCTGCCGCGCGAGACCAATCTCCACTCACCGCACGCGCCAAGTCCCAGGATACACCACGCGCTTCGGCGCGAAATCGAAAAACAGTTAAAGAAAATTTTATGCGGTAAAAATGGCATACACAAATAGATATAATGATATGAATCCGCGTCGAAATTATGACAATAATCAGAGCCGAAACAATAACCGATACCCCAATGGAAATAATAATAACAACAATTATAATAATAATAGCAGAAATATGAATTACGATCGCGGCCAAGAAAATTATAACTATCGTAACGGAAACATGAACAACAACAATAATCGAAATAATAACGGCGATCGAGGTAATCCCCGGAATAATTATCGGAACAACAATAATATGAATAATAACGGATATAGGAACCAACAATATGAGCGTCCTTTAAACTCGCAGGATGCTCGGCACCCAGCACATGCGACGCCGAGCAATCAATAAAGCAAAATAACGAAAAGATAACATCTCGTCGGCAAGCGACAATAAGATTCGCAAGAGCCGGACGTAGGCCTCCAATAGTAGGTTTGGAACTCCCCCAGTTAACAAACGAGACAGGCCGATTTTACGCTGATGCAGGGGCTGATCTTTCGATCATTAAATCTCGTTGTGTAAATGTACATGTACCAATTAATAATAACCATTTAGTGGCTATAAGCGGAGCGACTCCAGGGGAATGCCTCACCGTGGGAAGTGTTGATTTAGAATTAAGCGGATTATCGTGTCAAGTCCATATAGTATCCGATGATTTCCCCATCGACACTGATGGACTTTTGGGCTGGGACATGTTTCTAAAATATAGCGGCCAGGTAAACGCTGCTCGAATGTGCATAGAGTTTGGAGATCTAAAGGTGCCCTTTGTTCAAAACGAACGATTTTGTGTTCCCCCCTCGTACGAGACAAGTTATATAAGCGCGCGTCAAGAATATAGACGAAAAGGTAGGTTTTGTCCTGCTCCAGTGCTTAGGACCGGACATTTTATTCGGTAATTTTGTAGCCGAAAATAGACAGGGTAAAGCATATCCCTTTGTTATAGTATAAACGAGAAAGAAGTGGAAATGGATCCACCCGAAATTACTTTGGAACCCTGCGAAACTATGCGCGAGACATGCGACGTTCTCGACGCAAATAACGACGATATTGATGATGAAAGGAATTTGAGCGCGCAAGTATTTTACAGATCTTTCCCGAGAATAAGGAAGTCAGAGCGGAGAAAATAATAAAAGAATTAGATCAGGGGCGATCAAGCTATTAAACGAGGAAGAACTAAATCACGTAAAGGAATTAGTCAAGGAATGCCCAGATGTTTTTTGGATTACCAGGCGAAAAATTAAAAGCCACACATTTAGTTACGCACAAAATTATGGATCAGTTCGGTGATCTCCAATAACGATTGATCCTGATGCACCTTCACGAAATCGGAAGGTTCACTCCCGAAAAAGGTCGCCATTATTAAAGAGAGAAATTTTTTCCTTACGCCAGTACTTAATATATTAAGTACGCATAGTACAAGTCTCACAACGGAGCGAATCAGTCCGTAAGAAACGAATGAAAGCACCGAATAAGCGGTAGCATATCATAGCTAAAGATAAGCCAACACACGGCAGAACGGCGAGAGAGGGAGTTGAGAAAAGCATAAATTACTATACGCGAACGCTGGCTCTCGGACTGTGAGGATAGCCGGTAGAAACCGGTAGAGGTAACCCAACGAGCGTAAGATACATGAGCCTCAAGATATGACGCCTCGATGTGAGAGTCATATACACGAAATGCTGCCTTACCACGGGGCATTCAAGCATTTTGCCGGGCTATAAATAAGTGCATAATGTTGCCAGAAACAAGAAAAAGCTATAAGCATTAAAAATAGTTATATTGTAGTAATTGAGCTGTTAATGTATTGCCAAATAAGTGATAGTGTCTAAATCTGAGTAAGTCAGTATTAAAGAAAAATTGTTTATGTACAATCAACCACTGGTAACAAAGCTTCATTTTAAACAACCTTGTTATTAATATTCTTATGAAATAAATCTTTATTAAATCTTTATAAAAAGTCAAACGTTACTTGTAGTTAAAATAACTTTTATCATATTATTTTATTTTATCATATTATTAACGATAATATTTTTCTAATAAGATGAAAAAAAAAGTATTTGATTTACGGTGAAGAAAAAGAAATTTTTCAATAAAAAACAGTTAGATATTAACTAACGTAAACTAGTTGATGATTGATTATTAATTATACGCGCTATTAATTAATTTAAAAAAATTTAAAACTGTATACACTCATTCAAAATTTTTTTGCCCACTCCTTTTTGTTTGAATTTTCTGAATGAAATTCACATGTATACTGCAAAAAAAAGAATAAGGAACAGCAGTCCCTCTAAGATTAATAAAATTGGATGTATGGACATCCTGTATAATAAATAGAAACAAAGTTTTAAACATTAAACGGGTAACCCAATTCTCGATAACTACCCCAATTATCGAAATATTAATATTTTTCAGGTGAATTAGCGTAAAAGATAGAATAATTAGCAATAACAACGTAGGATTATAATATTTCTGATTATCGTGTACTCCCACATAGACAATCATCATGGTAATAGTCATTCAAGATTGTTGGACACATACATATATTATTAAAAATATCACTAATATTTGATAAAAATAAAGTAAAACGATCCAATACGCACAAAATAATATTGCATGCTCGGGCTATAAATAGACCCACATTATATTATACCTGAACGTCATATGAAAATCATGATTTTTCAATATACATGTGCATAGTCAAGAATGGAATGCACATTAACATGCATATATATGTATGTATATATATGTATATAATATACGCACGCTTGGTATATATTATACACACGTACTAATGTGTATATATATATATATATAGGATGGATTAATTTCGGATAATAGGACATATACCATTCGATAGATCTCAAAATTCTAAGAACAACGTATATTTCTCGTTTTTCGATCCGACAAGTAGTTTCCGAGTTATTAATTGTTAAAAGTTAAGAAGATGAGCCAATCAGCGGGCGGCTATAGCAGACGGCAGTATCGGCGGCAAAAGGTGGAATGGAGCAGCGCGAAGAGGTGGGGAGTGGCGCTCGTCGCTCGCGGTCGCGCGTACGCTTGCACTGAGCGCGGAGATACAGAGACAATTGAACAGCTAGCTGAGCTAGCTTACACCAAAAATTGATTGTTGCTTCCTTTTTGAAAAATGCTGGATAGCTTATTTATATCGTAAAACTTATTCAATCATTTTAATAGTCGACAGAAATCATTTCAATACTTATTGATAAAAAATATTAAATCTTGCAATGAACAGTATTAAAG